>JAPFFJ010000340.1:0-55675 GCA_029204005.1 Salix udensis
GAAAAGGCTATTACCCATAAAATTTAAGCCTCATACCAACTATAAAGGGCTTGGATATGACAAGACCAACCAGTCGAAATGTAAGGGCTAATACCCATTGAAATGGGGGCTAGTCGAGTCAGGATCAATATGTCCAAAAATCCAAGGCTAATACCCCCTAAAACAAGCCAGTTCAATCACGCCCGAGGGAAAAGGCTATTACCCATAAAATTTAAGCCTCATACCAACTATAAAGGGCTTGGATATGACAAGACCAACCAGTGTCGAAATGTAAGGGCTAATACCCATTGAAATGGGGCTAGTCGAGTCACGATCAATATGTCCCAAAAATCCAACGCTAATACCCCCTAAAACAAGCTAGTTCAATCACGCCCGAGGGAAAAGGCTATTACCCATAAAATTTAAGCCTCATACCAACTATAAAGGGCTTGGATATGACAAGACCAACCAGGTCAGAAATGTAAGGCTAATACCCATTGAAATGGGGCTAGTCGAGACAGGATCAATATGTCCAAAAATCCAACGTTAATACCCCCTAAAACAAGCCAGTTCAATCACGCCCGAGGGAAAAGGCTATTACCCATAAAATTTAAGCCTAATACCAACTATAAAGGGCTTGGATATGACAAGACCAACCAGGTCAGAAATGTAAGGCTAATACCCATTGAAATGGGGCTAGTCGAGTCAGGATCAATATGTCCCAAAATCCAAGGCAAATACCCTCTAAAACAAGCCAGTTCAATCACGCCCGAGGGAAAAGGCTATTACCCATAAAATTTAAGCCTCATACCAACTATAAAGGGCTTGGATATGACAAGACCAACCAGTCGAAATGTAAGGCTAATACCCATTGAAATGGGGCTAGTCGAGTCAGGGATCAATATGTCCCAAAAATCCAAGGCTAATACCCTCTAAAACAAGCCAGTTCAATCACGCCCGAGGGAAAAGGCTATTACCCATAAAATTGAAGCCTCATACCAACTATAAAGGGCTTGGATATGACAAGACCAACCAGGTCGAAATGTAAGGCTAATACCCATTGAAATGGGGCTAGTCGAGTCAGATCAATATGTCCCAAAAATCCAAGGCTAATACCCCCTAAAAACAAGCCAGTTCAATCACGCCCGAGGGAAAAGGCTATTACCCATAAAATTTGAAGCCTCATACCAACTATAAAGGGCTTGGATATGACAAGACCAACCAGTCGAAATGTAAGGCTAATACCCATTGAAATGGGGCTAGTCGAGTCAGGATCAATATGTCCCAAAAATCCAAGGCTAATACCCCCTAAAAACAAGCCAGTTCAATCACGCCCGAGGGAAAAGGCTATTACCCATAAAATTTAAGCCTCATACCAACTATAAAGGGCTTGGATATGACAAGACCAACCAGGTCGAAATGTAAGGCTAATACCCATTGAAATGGGGCTAGTCGAGTCAGGATCAATATGTCCCAAAAATCCAAGGCTAATACCCCCTAAAACAAGCCAGTTCAATCACGCCCGAGGGAAAAGGCTATTACCCATAAAATTTAAGCCTCATACCAACTATAAATGGGCTTGGATATGACAAGACCAACCAGGTCGAAATGTAAGGCTAATACCCATTGAAATGGGGCTAGTCGAGTCAGGATCAATATGTCCCAAAAATCCAAGGCTAATACCCCTCTAAAACAAGCCAGCTCAATCACGCCCGAGGGAAAAGGCTATTACCCATAAAATTTGAAGCCTCATACCAACTATAAAGGGCTTGGATATGACAAGACCAACCAGGTCGAAATGTAAGGCTAATACCCATTGAAATGGGGCTAGTCGAGTCAGATCAATATGTCCCAAAAATCCAAGGCTAAATACCCCTCTAAAACAAGCCAGTTCAATCACGCCCGAGGGAAAAGGCTATTACCCATAAAATTTGAAGCCTCATACCAACTATAAAGGGCTTGGATATGACAAGACCAACCAGGTCGAAATGTAAGGCTAATACCCATTGAAATGGGGCTAGTCGAGTCAGATCAATATGTCCCAAAAATCCAAGGCTAATACCCTCTAAAAACAAGCCAGTTCAATCACGCCCGAGGGAAAAGGCTATTACCCATAAAATTTAAGCCTCATACCAACTATAAAGGGCTTGGATATGACAAGACCAACCAGGTCGAAATGTAAGGCTAATACCCATTGAAATGGGGCTAGTCGAGTCAGATCAATATGTCCCAAAAATCCAAGGCTAATACCCCCTAAAACAAGCCAGCTCAATCACGCCCGAGGGAAAAGGCTATTACCCATAAAATTTAAGCCTCATACCAACTATAAAGGGCTTGGATATGACAAGACCAACCAGTCGAAATGTAAGGCTAATACCCATTGAAATGGGGCTAGTCGAGTCAGGATCAATATGTCCCAAAAATCCAACGCTAATACCCCCTAAAACAAGCCAGCTCAATCACGCCCGAGGGAAAAGGCTATTACCCATAAAATTTGAAGCCTCATACCAACTATAAAGGGCTTGGATATGACAAGACCAACCAGGTCGAAATGTAAGGCTAATACCCATTGAAATGGGGCTAGTCGAGTCAGGATCAATATGTCCCAAAAATCCAAGGCTAATACCCCCTAAAACAAGCCAGTTCAATCACGCCCGAGGGAAAAGGCTATTACCCATAAAATTTAAGCCTAATACCAACTATAAAGGGCTTGGATATGACAAGACCAACCAGGTCAGAAATGTAAGGCTAATACCCATTGAAATGGGGCTAGTCGAGTCAGGATCAATATGTCCCAAAAATCCAAGGCTAATACCCCCTAAAACAAGCCAGCTCAATCACGCCCGAGGGAAAAGGCTATTACCCATAAAATTTAAGCCTCATACCAACTATAAAGGGCTTGGATATGACAAGACCAACCAGGTCGAAATGTAAGGCTAATACCCATTGAAATGGGGCTAGTCGAGTCAGATCAATATGTCCCAAAAATCCAAGGCTAATACCCCCTAAAACAAGCCAGTTCAATCACGCCCGAGGGAAAAGGCTATTACCCATAAAATTTAAGCCTCATACCAACTATAAAGGGCTTGGATATGACAAGACCAACCAGGTCGAAATGTAAGGCTAATACCCATTGAAATGGGGCTAGTCGAGTCAGATCAATATGTCCCAAAAATCCAAGGCTAATACCCCCTAAAACAAGCCAGTTCAATCACGCCCGAGGGAAAAGGCTATTACCCATAAAATTTAAGCCTCATACCAACTATAAAGGGCTTGATATGACAAGACCAACCAGTCGAAATGTAAGGCTAATACCCATTGAAATGGGGCTAGTCGAGTCAGGATCAATATGTCCCAAAAATCCAACGCTAATACCCCCTAAAACAAGCCAGTTCAATCACGCCCGAGGGAAAAGGCTATTACCCATAAAATTTGAAGCCTCATACCAACTATAAAGGGCTTGGATATGACAAGACCAACCAGTCGAAATGTAAGGCTAATACCCATTGAAATGGGGCTAGTCGAGTCAGGATCAATATGTCCCAAAAATCCAAGGCTAATACCCCCTAAAACAAGCCAGTTCAATCACGCCCGAGGGAAAAGGCTATTACCCATAAAATTTAAGCCTCATACCAACTATAAAGGGCTTGATATGACAAGACCAACCAGGTCGAAATGTAAGGCTAATACCCATTGAAATGGGGCTAGTCGAGTCAGATCAATATGTCCCAAAAATCCAAGGCTAATACCCCCTAAAACAAGCCAGCTCAATCACGCCCGAGGGAAAAGGCTATTACCCATAAAATTTGAAGCCTCATACCAACTATAAAGGGCTTGGATATGACAAGACCAACCAGGTCGAAATGTAAGGCTAATACCCATTGAAATGGGGCTAGTCGAGTCAGGATCAATATGTCCCAAAATCCAAGGCTAATACCCCTCTAAAACAAGCCAGTTCAATCACGCCCGAGGGAAAAGGCTATTACCCATAAAATTTAAGCCTCATACCAACTATAAAGGGCTTGGATATGACAAGACCAACCAGTCGAAATGTAAGGCTAATACCCATTGAAATGGGGCTAGTCGAGTCAGGATCAATATGTCCAAAAATCCAACGCTAATACCCCCTAAAACAAGCTAGTTCAATCACGCCCGAGGGAAAAGGCTATTACCCATAAAATTTAAGCCTCATACCAACTAAAATGGCTTGGATATGACAAGACCAACCAGGTCAGAAATGTAAGGCTAATACCCATTGAAATGGGGCTAGTCGAGTCAGATCAATATGTCCCAAAAATCCAAGGCTAATACCCCCTAAAACAAGCCAGTTCAATCACGCCCGAGGGAAAAGGCTATTACCCATAAAATTTAAGCCTCATACCAACTATAAAGGGCTTGGATATGACAAGACCAACCAGGTCAGAAATGTAAGGCTAATACCCATTGAAATGGGGCTAGTCGAGTCAGATCAATATGTCCCAAAAATCCAACGCTAATACCCCCTAAAACAAGCCAGCTCAATCACGCCCGAGGGAAAAGGCTATTACCCATAAAATTTAAGCCTCATACCAACTATAAAGGGCTTGGATATGACAAGACCAACCAGGTCGAAATGTAAGGCTAATACCCATTGAAATGGGGCTAGTCGAGTCAGGATCAATATGTCCCAAAAATCCAAGGCTAATACCCCCTAAAACAAGCCAGCTCAATCACGCCCGAGGGAAAAGGCTATTACCCATAAAATTGAAGCCTAATACCAACTATAAAAGGGCTTGGATATGACAAGACCAACCAGGTCGAAATGTAAGGCTAATACCCATTGAAATGGGGCTAGTCGAGTCAGGATCAATATGTCCCAAAAATCCAAGGCTAAATACCCTCTAAAAACAAGCCAGCTCAATCACGCCCGAGGGAAAAGGCTATTACCCATAAAATTTGAAGCCTCATACCAACTATAAAGGGCTTGGATATGACAAGACCAACCAGTGTCGAAATGTAAGGCTAATACCCATTGAAATGGGGCTAGTCGAGTCAGATCAATATGTCCCAAAAATCCAAGGCTAATACCCCCTAAAACAAGCCAGCTCAATCACGCCCGAGGGAAAAGGCTATTACCCATAAAATTGAATCCTCATACCAACTATAAAGGGCTTGGATATGACAAGACCAACCAGTCGAAATGTAGGGCTAATACCCATTGAAATGGGGCTAGTCGAGTCACGATCAATATGTCCAAAAATCCAACTCTAATACCCCCTAAAAAAAAGCTAGTTCAATCACGCCCGAGGGAAAAGTCTATTACCCATAAAAATTTAAGCCTTATACCAACTATAAAGGGCTTGGATATGACAAATCCAACCAGTCGAAATGTAAGGCTAATACCCATTGAAATGGGGCTAGTCGAGACAGTTCAATATGTCCAAAAATCCAACGTTAATACCCCCTAAAACAAGCCTGTTCAATCACGCCCGAGGGAAAAGGGTATTACCCACAAAATTTAAGCCTAATACCAACTATAAAGGGCTGGGATATGACAAGACCAACCAGGTCAGAAATGTAAGGCTAATACCCATTGAAATAGGGCTAGTCGAGGCAGGATCAATATGTCCAAAAATCCAACTCTAATACCCCGTAAAAAAAGCTAGTTCAATCACGCCCGAGGGAAAAGGCTATTACCCATAAAATTTAAGCCTCATACCAACTAAAATGGCTTGGATATGACAAGACCAACCAGTCAGAATTGTAAGGCTAATACCCAATGAAATGGGGCTAGTCGAGTCAGGACAATATATTCCAAAAATCCAAGGCTAATACCCCCTAAAACAAGCCAGTTCAATCACGCCCGAGGGAAAAGGCTATTACCCATAAAATTTAAGCCTCATACCAACTATAAAGGGCTTGGATATGACAAGACCAACCAGGTCAGAAATGTAGGGCTAATACCCATTGAAATGGGGCTAGTCGAGTCACGATCAATATGTCCAAAAATCCAACTCTAATACCCGCTAAAAAAAGCTAGTTCAATCACGCCCGAGGGAAAAGGCTATTACCCATAAAATTTAAGCCTCATACCAACTAAAATGGCTTGGATATGACAAAACCAACCAGGTCAAAATTGTAAGGCTAATACCCATTGAAATGGGGCTAGTCGAGTCAGATCAATATGTCCCAAAAATCCAAGGCTAATACCCCCTAAAACAAGCCACTTCAATCACGCCCGAGCGAAAAGGCTATTACCCATAAAATTGAAGCCTCATACCAACTATAAAGGGCTTGGATATGACAAGACCAACCAGGTCAGAAATGTAGGGCTAATACCCATTGAAATGGGGCTAGTCGAGTCACGATCAATATGTCCAAAAATCCAACGCTAATACCCCCTAAAACAAGCCAGTTCAATCACGCCCGAGGGAAAAGGCTATTACCCATAAAATTTGAAGCCTCATACCAACTATAAATGGGCTTGGATATGACAAGACCAACCAGTCGAAATGTAAGGCTAATACCCATTGAAATGGGGCTAGTCGAGACAGATCAATATGTCCCAAAATCCAAGGCTAATACCCTCTAAAACAAGCCTGTTCAATCACGCCCGAGGGAAAAGGCTATTACCCATAAAATTTAAGCCTAATACCAACTATAAAGGGCTTGGATATGACAAGACCAACCAGGTCAGAAATGTAAGGCTAATACCCATTGAAATGGGGCTAGTCGAGTCAGATCAATATGTCCAAAAATCCAAGGCTAATACCCCCTAAAACAAGCCAGCTCAATCACGCCCGAGGGAAAAGGCTATTACCCATAAAATTTAAGCCTCATACCAACTATAAATGGGCTTGATATGACAAGACCAACCATGTCGAAATGTAAGGCTAATACCCATTGAAATGGGGCTAGTCGAGTCAGATCAATATGTCCCAAAAATCCAAGGCTAATACCCCTCTAAAACAAGCCACTTTCAATCACGCCCGAGGGAAAAGGCTATTACCCATAAAATTTAAGCCTCATACCAACTATAAAGGGCTTGGATATGACAAGACCAACCAGGTCGAAATGTAAGGGCTAATACCCATTGAAATGGGGCTAGTCGAGTCACGATCAATATATCCAAAAATCCAAGGCTAATACCCCCTAAAACAAGCCAGTTCAATCACGCCCGAGGGAAAAGGCTATTACCCATAAAATTTAAGCCTCATACCAACTAAAATGGGCTTGGATATGACAAGACCAACCAGTCGAAATGTAAGGCTAATACCCATTGAAATGGGGCTAGTCGAGTCAGATCAATATGTCCCAAAAATCCAAGGCTAATACCCCTCTAAAACAAGCCAGCTCAATCACGCCCGAGGGAAAAGGCTATTACCCATAAAATTTGAAGCCTAATACCAACTATAAAGGGCTTGGATATGACAAGACCAACCAGGTCGAAATGTAAGGCTAATACCCATTGAAATGGGGCTAGTCGAGTCAGGATCAATATGTCCCAAAAATCCAAGGCTAATACCCCCTAAAACAAGCCAGCTCAATCACGCCCGAGGGAAAAGGCTATTACCCATAAAATTTAAGCCTCATACCAACTATAAAGGGCTTGATATGACAAGACCAACCAGGTCGAAATGTAAGGCTAATACCCATTGAAATGGGGCTAGTCGAGTCAGATCAATATGTCCCAAAAATCCAAGGCTAATACCCCCTAAAACAAGCCAGCTTTCAATCACGCCCGAGGGAAAAGGCTATTACCCATAAAATTTAAGCCTCATACCAACTATAAAGGGCTTGGATATGACAAGACCAACCAGGTCAGAAATGTAAGGCTAATACCCATTGAAATGGGGCTAGTCGAGTCATGATCAATATGTCCAAAAATCCAACGCTAATACCCCCTAAAACAAGCCAGTTCAATCACGCCCGAGGGAAAAGGCTATTACCCATAAAATTTAAGCCTCATACCAACTATAAAATGGGCTTGATATGACAAGACCAACCAGTCGAAATGTAAGGCTAATACCCATTGAAATGGGGCTAGTCGAGTCAGGATCAATATGTCCCAAAATCCAAGGCAAATACCCTCTAAAACAAGCCATTTCAATCACGCCCGAGGGAAAAGGCTATTACCCATAAAATTTAAGCCTCATACCAACTAAAATGGCTTGGATATGACAAGACCAACTAGGTCAGAAATGTAAGGCTAATACCCATTGAAATGGGGCTAGTCGAGTCACGATCAATATATCCAAAAATCCAAGGCTAATACCCCCTAAAACAAGCCAGTTCAATCACGCCCGAGGGAAAAGGCTATTACCCATAAAATTTAAGCCTCATACCAACTATAAAATGGGCTTGGATATGACAAGACCAACCAGTCGAAATGTAAGGCTAATACCCATTGAAATGGGGCTAGTCGAGTCAGATCAATATGTCCCAAAATCCAAGGCTAATACCCCTCTAAAACAAGCTGTTTCAATCACGCCCGAGGGAAAAGGCTATTACCCATAAAATTTAAGCCTAATACCAACTATAAAGGGCTTGGATATGACAAGACCAACTAGGTCGAAATGTAAGGCTAATACCCATTGAAATGGGGCTAGTCGAGTCAGATCAATATATCCAAAAATCCAAGGCTAATACCCCCTAAAACAAGCCAGCTCAATCACGCCCGAGGGAAAAGGCTATTACCCATAAAATTTAAGCCTCATACCAACTATAAAATGGCTTGGATATGACAAGACCAACCAGTCGAAATGTAAGGCTAATACCCATTGAAATGGGGCTAGTCGAGTCAGATCAATATGTCCCAAAAATCCAAGGCTAATACCCCTCTAAAACAAGCCAGCTCAATCACGCCCGAGGGAAAAGGCTATTACCCATAAAATTTGAAGCCTCATACCAACTATAAAGGGCTTGGATATGACAAGACCAACCACGTCGAAATGTAAGGCTAATACCCATTGAAATGGGGCTAGTCGAGTCAGATCAATATGTCCCAAAATCCAAGGCTAATACCCTCTAAAACAAGCCCGTTTCAATCACGCCCGAGGGAAAAGGCTATTACCCATAAAATTTAAGCCTCATACCAACTATAAAGGGCTTGGATATGACAAGACCAACTAGGTCGAAATGTAAGGCTAATACCCATTGAAATGGGGCTAGTCGAGTCAGATCAATATGTCCCAAAAATCCAAGGCTAATACCCCCTAAAACAAGCCAGCTCAATCACGCCCGAGGGAAAAGGCTATTACCCATAAAATTTAAGCCTCATACCAACTATAAATGGCTTGGATATGACAAGACCAACCACGTCGAAATGTAAGGCTAATACCCATTGAAATGGGGCTAGTCGAGTCAGATCAATATGTCCAAAAATCCAACGCTAATACCACCTAAAAACAAGCCAGCTCAATCACGCCCGAGGGAAAAGGCTATTACCCATAAAATTTAAGCCTCATACCAACTATAAAGGGCTTGGATATGACAAGACCAACCAGTCGAAATGTAAGGCTAATACCCATTGAAATGGGGGCTAGTCGAGACAGATCAATATGTCCCATAATCCAAGGCTTATACCCTCTAACACAATCCTTTTCAATCACGCCCGAGGGAAAAGGCTATTACCCATAAAATTTAAGCCTAATACCAACTATAAAGGGCTTGATATGACAAGACCAACTAGGTCGAAATGTAAGGCTAATACCCATTGAAATTGGGGCTAGTCAAGTCAGTTCAATATATCCAAAAATTCAAGGCTAATACCCCCTAAAACAAGCCAGCTCAATCACGCCCGAGGGAAAAGGCTATTACCCATAAAATTTAAGCCTCATACCAACTAAAATGGCTTGGATATGACAAGACCAACCAGTCGAAATGTAAGGCTAATACCCATTGAAATGGGGCTAGTCGAGTCAGATCAATATGTCCCAAAAATCCAAGGCTAATACCCTCTAAAACAAGCCAGCTTTCAATCATGCCCGAGGGAAAAGGCTATTACCCATAAAATTGAAGCCTAATACCAACTATAAAGGGCTTGGATATGACAAGACCAACCACGTCGAAATGTAAGGCTAATACCCATTGAAATGGGGCTAGTCGAGTCAGATCAATATGTCCCAAAAATCCAACGCTAATACCCCCTAAAACAAGCCAGCTCAATCACGCCCGAGGGAAAAGGCTATTACCCATAAAATTTAAGCCTCATACCAACTATAAAGGGCTTGATATGACAAGACCAACCAGTCGAAATGTAAGGCTAATACCCATTGAAATGGGGCTAGTCGAGTCAGATCAATATGTCCCAAAATCCAAGGCTAATACCCTCTAAAACAAGCTGTTTCAATCACGCCCGAGGGAAAAGGCTATTACCCATAAAATTTAAGCCTAATACCAACTATAAAGGGCTTGGATATGACAAGACCAACTAGGTCGAAATGTAAGGCTAATACCCATTGAAATGGGGCTAGTCGAGTCAGATCAATATGTCCCAAAAATCCAAGGCTAATACCCCCTAAAACAAGCCAGCTCAATCACGCCCGAGGGAAAAGGCTATTACCCATAAAATTTAAGCCTCATACCAACTATAAAATGGGCTTGGATATGACAAGACCAACCAGGTCGAAATGTAAGGCTAATACCCATTGAAATGGGGCTAGTCGAGTCAGATCAATATGTCCCAAAAATCCAAGGCTAATACCCCTCTAAAACAAGCCAGTTTCAATCACGCCCGAGGGAAAAGGCTATTACCCATAAAATTTAAGCCTAATACCAACTATAAAGGGCTTGGATATGACAAGACCAACCAGGTCGAAATGTAAGGCTAATACCCATTGAAATGGGGCTAGTCGAGTCAGATCAATATGTCCAAAAATCCAAGGCTAATACCCCCTAAAACAAGCCAGCTCAATCACGCCCGAGGGAAAAGGCTATTACCCATAAAATTTAAGCCTCATACCAACTATAAAATGGGCTTGGATATGACAAGACCAACCAGTCGAAATGTAAGGCTAATACCCATTGAAATGGGGGCTAGTCGAGTCAGATCAATATGTCCCAAAATCCAAGGCTAATACCCTCTAAAACAAGCTGTTCAATCACGCCCGAGGGAAAAGGCTATTACCCATAAAATTTAAGCCTAATACCAACTATAAAGGGCTTGGATATGACAAGACCAACTAGGTCGAAATGTAAGGCTAATACCCATTGAAATGGGGCTAGTCGAGTCAGATCAATATGTCCCAAAAATCCAAGGCTAATACCCCTCTAAAACAAGCCAGCTCAATCACGCCCGAGGGAAAAGGCTATTACCCATAAAATTTAAGCCTCATACCAACTATAAAGGGCTTGATATGACAAGACCAACCAGGTCGAAATGTAAGGCTAATACCCATTGAAATGGGGCTAGTCGAGTCAGATCAATATGTCCCAAAATCCAAGGCTAATACCCTCTAAAACAAGCCCGCTTTCAATCACGCCCGAGGGAAAAGGCTATTACCCATAAAATTTAAGCCTAATACCAACTATAAAGGGCTTGGATATGACAAGACCAACTAGGTCGAAATGTAAGGCTAATACCCATTGAAATGGGGCTAGTCGAGTCAGATCAATATGTCCCAAAAATCCAAGGCTAATACCCCCTAAAACAAGCCAGCTCAATCACGCCCGAGGGAAAAGGCTATTACCCATAAAATTTAAGCCTCATACCAACTATAAAATGGGCTTCGATATGACAAGACCAACCATGTCGAAATGTAAGGCTAATACCCATTGAAATGGGGCTAGTCGAGTCAGATCAATATGTCCAAAAATCCAAGGCTAATACCCCCTAAAACAAGCCAGCTCAATCACGCCCGAGGGAAAAGGCTATTACCCATAAAATTGAAGCCTCATACCAACTATAAAGGGCTTGGATATGACAAGACCAACCACGTCGAAATGTAAGGCTAATACCCATTGAAATGGGGCTAGTCGAGACAGGATCAATATGTCCCATAAATCCAAGGCTTATACCCTCTAAAACAAGCTGTTTCAATCACGCCCGAGGGAAAAGGCTATTACCCATAAAATTTAAGCCTAATACCAACTATAAAGGGCTTGGATATGACAAGACCAACCAGGTCGAAATGTAAGGCTAATACCCATTGAAATGGGGCTAGTCGAGTCAGATCAATATGTCCCAAAAATCCAAGGCTAATACCCCCTAAAACAAGCCAGCTCAATCACGCCCGAGGGAAAAGGCTATTACCCATAAAATTTAAGCCTCATACCAACTATAAATGGGCTTGATATGACAAGACCAACCATGTCGAAATGTAAGGCTAATACCCATTGAAATGGGGCTAGTCGAGTCAGATCAATATGTCCCAAAAATCCAAGGCTAATACCCCCTAAAACAAGCCGCTCAATCACGCCCCGAGGGAAAAGGCTATTACCCATAAAATTTAAGCCTCATACCAACTATAAAGGGCTTGATATGACAAGACCAACCAGGTCGAAATGTAAGGCTAATACCCATTGAAATGGGGCTAGTCGAGTCAGATCAATATGTCCCAAAATCCAAGGCTAATACCCCTCTAAAACAAGCCAGCTCAATCACGCCCGAGGGAAAAGGCTATTACCCATAAAATTTAAGCCTCATACCAACTATAAAATGGGCTTGGATATGACAAGACCAACTAGGTCGAAATGTAAGGCTAATACCCATTGAAATGGGGCTAGTCGAGTCAGATCAATATGTCCCAAAAATCCAAGGCTAATACCCCTCTAAAACAAGCCAGCTCAATCACGCCCGAGGGAAAAGGCTATTACCCATAAAATTTAAGCCTCATACCAACTATAAAGGGCTTGATATGACAAGACCAACCAGGTCGAAATGTAAGGCTAATACCCATTGAAATGGGGCTAGTCGAGTCAGATCAATATGTCCCAAAATCCAAGGCTAATACCCCTCTAAAACAAGCCAGCTCAATCACGCCCGAGGAAAAGGCTATTACCCATAAAATTTAAGCCTCATACCAACTATAAAGGGCTTGGATATGACAAGACCAACCAGGTCGAAATGTAAGGCTAATACCCATTGAAATGGGGCTAGTCGAGTCAGATCAATATGTCCCAAAAATCCAAGGCTAATACCCCCTAAAACAAGCCAGCTCAATCACGCCCGAGGGAAAAGGCTATTACCCATAAAATTTAAGCCTCATACCAACTATAAATGGGCTTGGATATGACAAGACCAACCATGTCGAAATGTAAGGCTAATACCCATTGAAATGGGGCTAGTCGAGTCAGATCAATATGTCCCAAAAATCCAAGGCTAATACCCCCTAAAACAAGCCAGCTCAATCACGCCCGAGGGAAAAGGCTATTACCCATAAAATTTAAGCCTCATACCAACTATAAAGGGCTTGGATATGACAAGACCAACCAGGTCGAAATGTAAGGCTAATACCCATTGAAATGGGGCTAGTCGAGTCAGATCAATATGTCCCAAAAATCCAAGGCTAATACCCTCTAAAACAAGCCCGCTTTCAATCACGCCCGAGGGAAAAGGCTATTACCCATAAAATTTAAGCCTCATACCAACTATAAAGGGCTTGGATATGACAAGACCAACCAGTCGAAATGTAAGGCTAATACCCATTGAAATGGGGCTAGTCGAGTCAGATCAATATGTCCCAAAAATCCAAGGCTAATACCCCCTAAAACAAGCCAGCTCAATCACGCCCGAGGGAAAAGGCTATTACCCATAAAATTTGAAGCCTCATACCAACTATAAAAGGGCTTGGATATGACAAGACCAACCAGTCGAAATGTAAGGCTAATACCCATTGAAATGGGGCTAGTCGAGTCAGATCAATATGTCCCAAAAATCCAAGGCTAATACCCCCTAAAACAAGCCAGTTCAATCACGCCCGAGGGAAAAGGCTATTACCCATAAAATTTAAGCCTCATACCAACTATAAAATGGGCTTGATATGACAAGACCAACCAGTCGAAATGTAAGGCTAATACCCATTGAAATGGGGCTAGTCGAGATCAGATCAATATGTCCCAAAATCCAAGGCTAATACCCTCTAAAACAAGCTGTTTCAATCACGCCCGAGGGAAAAGGCTATTACCCATAAAATTTAAGCCTAATACCAACTATAAAGGGCTTGGATATGACAAGACCAACTAGGTCGAAATGTAAGGCTAATACCCATTGAAATTGGGGCTAGTCAAGTCAGATCAATATATCCAAAAATTCAAGGCTAATACCCCCTAAAACAAGCCAGCTCAATCACGCCCGAGGGAAAAGGCTATTACCCATAAAATTTAAGCCTCATACCAACTAAAATGGCTTCGATATGACAAGACCAACCAGTCGAAATGTAAGGCTAATACCCATTGAAATGGGGCTAG
The DNA here is from genome assembly GCA_029204005.1 of Salix udensis. Classification (NCBI taxonomy): domain Eukaryota; kingdom Viridiplantae; phylum Streptophyta; class Magnoliopsida; order Malpighiales; family Salicaceae; genus Salix; species Salix udensis. The sequence continues at coordinate 14,368 of JAPFFJ010000340.1, forward strand.
TCTAGTCAGATCAATATGTCCCAAAAATCCAAGGCTAATACCCTCTAAAACAAGCCAGCTCAATCATGCCCGAGGGAAAAGGCTATTACCCATAAAATTGAAGCCTAATACCAACTATAAAGGGCTTGGATATGACAAGACCAACCACGTCGAAATGTAAGGCTAATACCCATTGAAATGGGGCTAGTCGAGTCAGGATCAATATGTCCCAAAAATCCAACGCTAATACCACCTAAAACAAGCCAGCTCAATCACACCCGAGGGAAAAGGCTATTACCCATAAAATTTAAGCCTCATACCAACTATAAAGGGCTTGGATATGACAAGACCAACCAGTCGAAATGTAAGGCTAATACCCATTGAAATGGGGCTAGTCGAGTCAGGATCAATATGTCCCAAAATCCAAGGCTAATACCCTCTAAAACAAGCCAGTTCAATCACGCCCGAGGGAAAAGGCTATTACCCATAAAATTTAAGCCTCATACCAACTATAAAGGGCTTGGATATGACAAGACCAACCAGGTCGAAATGTAAGGCTAATACCCATTGAAATGGGGCTAGTCGAGTCGGGATCAATATGTCCCAAAAATCCAAGGCTAATACCCCCTAAAACAAGCCAGCTCAATCACGCCCGAGGGAAAAGGCTATTACCCATAAAATTTAAGCCTCATACCAACTATAAAAGGGCTTGGATATGACAAGACCAACCAGTCGAAATGTAAGGCTAATACCCATTGAAATGGGGCTAGTCGAGTCAGATCAATATGTCCAAAAATCCAACGCTAATACCCCTCTAAAACAAGCCAGTTCAATCACGCCCGAGGGAAAAGGCTATTACCCATAAAATTTAAGCCTCATACCAACTATAAAGGGCTTGGATATGACAAGACCAACCAGTCGAAATGTAAGGCTAATACCCATTGAAATGGGGCTAGTCGAGTCAGATCAATATGTCCCAAAAATCCAAGGCTAATACCCCCTAAAACAAGCCAGCTCAATCACGCCCGAGGGAAAAGGCTATTACCCATAAAATTTAAGCCTCATACCAACTATAAAGGGCTTGGATATGACAAGACCAACCAGGTCGAAATGTAAGGCTAATACCCATTGAAATGGGGCTAGTCGAGTCAGGATCAATATGTCCCAAAAATCCAAGGCTAATACCCCCTAAAACAAGCCAGCTCAATCACGCCCGAGGGAAAAGGCTATTACCCATAAAATTTAAGCCTCATACCAACTATAAAATGGGCTTGGATATGACAAGACCAACCAGGTCGAAATGTAAGGCTAATACCCATTGAAATGGGGCTAGTCGAGACAGATCAATATGTCCCATAAATCCAAGGCTAATACCCTCTAAAACAAGCTGTTTCAATCACGCCCGAGGGAAAAGGCTATTACCCATAAAATTTAAGCCTAATACCAACTATAAAGGGCTTGGATATGACAAGACCAACTAGGTCGAAATGTAAGGCTAATACCCATTGAAATTGGGGCTAGTCGAGTCAGATCAATATATCCAAAAATCCAAGGCTAATACCCCCTAAAACAAGCCAGCTCAATCACGCCCGAGGGAAAAGGCTATTACCCATAAAATTTAAGCCTCATACCAACTAAAATGGCTTCGATATGACAAGACCAACCAGTCGAAATGTAAGGCTAATACCCATTGAAATGGGGCTAGTCTAGTCAGATCAATATGTCCCAAAAATCCAAGGCTAATACCCCTCTAAAACAAGCCAGCTCAATCATGCCCGAGGGAAAAGGCTATTACCCATAAAATTGAAGCCTAATACCAACTATAAAGGGCTTGGATATGACAAGACCAACCACGTCGAAATGTAAGGCTAATACCCATTGAAATGGGGCCTAGTCGAGTCAGATCAATATGTCCCAAAAATCCAACGCTAATACCACCTAAAACAAGCCAGCTCAATCACACCCGAGGGAATAGGCTATTACCCATAAAATTTAAGCCTCATACCAACTATAAAGGGCTTGGATATGACAAGACCAACCAGGTCGAAATGTAAGGCTAATACCCATTGAAATGGGGCTAGTCGAGACAGATCAATATGTCCCATAATCCAAGGCTTATACCCTCTAAAACAATCCTTTTCAATCACGCCCGAGGGAAAAGGCTATTACCCATAAAATTTAAGCCTAATACCAACTATAAAGGGCTTGGATATGACAAGACCAACTAGGTCGAAATGTAAGGCTAATACCCATTGAAATGGGGCTAGTCGAGTCAGTTCAATATATCCAAAAATTCAAGGCTAATACCCCCTAAAACAAGCCAGCTCAATCACGCCCGAGGGAAAAGGCTATTACCCATAAAATTTAAGCCTCATACCAACTAAAATGGCTTCGATATGACAAGACCAACCAGTCGAAATGTAAGGCTAATACCCATTGAAATGGGGCTAGTCGAGTCAGATCAATATGTCCCAAAAATCCAAGGCTAATACCCCTCTAAAACAAGCCAGCTCAATCATGCCCGAGGGAAAAGGCTATTACCCATAAAATTGAAGCCTAATACCAACTATAAAGGGCTTGATATGACAAGACCAACCACGTCGAAATGTAAGGCTAATACCCATTGAAATGGGGCTAGTCGAGTCAGGATCAATATGTCCCAAAAATCCAACGCTAATACCCCCTAAAACAAGCCAGCTCAATCACGCCCGAGGGAAAAGGCTATTACCCATAAAATTTAAGCCTCATACCAACTATAAAGGGCTTGGATATGACAAGACCAACCAGGTCGAAATGTAAGGCTAATACCCATTGAAATGGGGCTAGTCGAGTCAGATCAATATGTCCCAAAATCCAAGGCTAATACCCTCTAAAACAAGCTGCTCAATCACGCCCGAGGGAAAAGGCTATTACCCATAAAATTTAAGCCTAATACCAACTATAAAGGGCTTGGATATGACAAGACCAACTAGGTCGAAATGTAAGGCTAATACCCATTGAAATGGGGCTAGTCGAGTCAGATCAATATGTCCAAAAATCCAAGGCTAATACCCCCTAAAACAAGCCAGCTCAATCACGCCCGAGGGAAAAGGCTATTACCCATAAAATTTAAGCCTCATACCAACTATAAAGGGCTTGGATATGACAAGACCAACCAGGTCGAAATGTAAGGCTAATACCCATTGAAATGGGGCTAGTCGAGTCATGATCAATATGTCCCAAAAATCCAAGGCTAATACCCCTCTAAAACAAGCCAGCTCAATCACGCCCGAGGGAAAAGGCTATTACCCATAAAATTGAAGCCTCATACCAACTATAAAGGGCTTGGATATGACAAGACCAACCAGTCGAAATGTAAGGCTAATACCCATTGAAATGGGGCTAGTCGAGTCAGGATCAATATGTCCCAAAAATCCAAGGCTAATACCCTCTAAAACAAGCCAGCTCAATCACGCCCGAGGGAAAAGGCTATTACCCATAAAATTGAAGCCTCATACCAACTATAAAGGGCTTGGATATGACAAGACCAACCAGGTCGAAATGTAAGGCTAATACCCATTGAAATGGGGCTAGTCGAGTCAGATCAATATGTCCCAAAAATCCAACGCTAATACCCCTCTAAAACAAGCCAGCTCAATCACGCCCGAGGGAAAAGGCTATTACCCATAAAATTGAAGCCTCATACCAACTATAAAGGGCTTGGATATGACAAGACCAACCATGTCGAAATGTAAGGCTAATACCCATTGAAATGGGGCTAGTCGAGTCAGATCAATATGTCCCAAAAATCCAAGGCTAATACCCTCTAAAACAAGCCGGCTCAATCACGCCCGAGGGAAAAGGCTATTACCCATAAAATTGAAGCCTCATACCAACTATAAAGGGCTTGGATATGACAAGACCAACCAGGTCAGAAATGTAAGGCTAATACCCATTGAAATGGGGCTAGTCTAGTCAGATCAATATGTCCAAAAATCCAAGGCTAATACCCCCTAAAACAAGCCAGTTCAATCACGCAGTTTTCGGTGACGATATCTCCTTCGCGCGCGACGCAGTTTTCGCTGACGATTTCCTGATCGGTCGCGATGCCGTTTTCATTGACAATATCTCCTTCGCTCGCGACGCAGTTTTCGGTGACGATTTCATGATCGGCCGCGACGCTATTTTCGGTGACGATATCTCCTTCGCGCGCGACTTTGTTTTCGGTGACGATATCTACTTCGCACGTGACGCAGTTTTCGGTGACGATATCTCCTTCGCGCGCGACGCAGTTTTTGGTGACGATATCTACTTCGCGCGCGACGTAGTCTTTTTCGCCGATGATTTCTCGATCGGCCGCGATGCCGTTTTCATTGACAATATCTCTTTCACACGCGACGCATTTTTTCGGTAACGATATCTCCTTGCGCGCGACGAAGTTTTCGGTGACGATTTCTTGATCGGCCGCGACGCAGTTTTCGGTGACGATATCTCACTTCGGGCGCGCCGCAGCTTTTTGTCGACGATTTCTGATCGGGCCGCGACGCCTGTTCGTTGACGATATCTCCTTTGCGCGCGACGCAGCTGGGTGACGATTTCATGATCGGCCGCGACGAAGTTTTCGTTGACGATATCTCCTTCGTGGCGCGACGCAGCTTTTCGGTGACGATTTCATGATCGGCCGCGACGTAGCTTTTCGGTGAGGATATCTTCTTCGCGCACGACGCAGCTTTTCGATGACGATATCTACTTCGCGCGACGCTGCTTTCGGTGCCGATTTCGACGGCCGCGACGCTGTTGCTAACAATATCTCCTTCGCGACGCAGCTTTTCGTGACGATTTCATGATCGGCCGCGACACCGTTTCTGTTGACGATATCTCCTTCGCGCTCGACGCAGCTTTTCGGTGACGATTTCATGATCGGCCGCGACGCAGCTTTTCGGTGACGATATCTCCTTCACGCGCGACCTTGTTTTCGGTGACGATATCTACTGCGCGACGCAGCTTTTGCGTGACGATATCTTCTCGCCGCGACGCAGCTTTTCGTGACGATATCTACTTCGCGCGACGTAGTCTTTTTCGCTGACGATTTCTGATCGGCCGCGACGCCGCTTTCGTTGACAATATCTCCTTCGCGACGCAGCTTTTCGGTGACGATTTCATGATCGGCCGCGACCCAGCTTTGCTGACGATATCTCCTTTCAGCGCGACGCATTTTTTCGGTGACGATTTCATGATCGGCCGCGACGCAGCTTTGCTGACGATATCTCCTTTGCGCGCGACGCAGCTTTTCGTGACGATTTCATGATCGGCCGCGACGCAGCTTTTCGTTGACGATATCTCCTTTCGCGCGACGCAGTTTTTCGGTGACGATTTCATGATCGGCCGCGACGCAGCTTTTCGGTGACGATATCTCCTTCGCGCGACGCAGCTTTTCGGTGACGATTTCATGATCGGCCCGCGACGCAGTTTCTGTGAGGATATCTTCTTCGCGCACGACGCAGCTTTTCGATGACGATATCTACTTCGCGCGACGCTGCTGGGTGCCGATTTCTGATCGGCCGCGACGCCGTTGCTAACCATATCTCCTTCGCGCGACGCAGCTTTTCGGTGACGATTTCATGTTCGGCCGCGACACCGTTTTCGTTGACAATATCTCCTTCGCGGACCTTGTTTTCGTGACGATATCTCCCTTTCGGGCGACGCAGCTGGTGACGATATCTACTTCGCGCGCGACGTAGTCTTTTCGCTGATGATTTCCTGATCGGCCGCGATGCCGTTTTCATTGACAATATCTCTTTCACACGCGACGCATTTTTCGGTAACGATATCTCCTTCGCGCGCGACGAAGTTTTCGGTGACGATTTCTTGATTGGCCGCGACGTAGTTTTCGGTGACGATATCTACTTCGGGCGCGCCGCAGTTTTTGCTGACGATTTCCTGATCGGCCGCGACGCCGTTTTCGTTGACGATATCTCCTTCGCGCGCGACGCAGTTTTCGGTGACGATTTCATGATCGGCCGCGACGGCTTTTCGTTGACGATATCTCCTTCGCGCGCGACGCAGCTTTTCGGTGACGATTTCATGATCGGCCGCGACGCAGCTTTTCGTGACGATATCTCCTTCGCGCGACGCAGCTTTTCGTGACGATATCTCCTTCGGGCGCGACGTAGTTTTCGTTAACGATATCTCCTTCGACGCGACGCTGCTGGGTGCCGATTTCCCGATCGGCCGCGACGCTGCTGTTGACGATATCTCCTTCGCGCGCGACGTAGTTTTCGCTGACGATATCTCCCTCGCGCGACGCTGCTTTTGGGTGACGATTTCTCGATCGGCCGCGACGCAGCTTTTCGTTGACGATATCTCCTTCGTGCGCGACGCAGCTTTTCGGTGATGATTTCTGATCGGCCGCGACGTAGCTTTTCGTTGACGATATCTCCTTCACGCGCGACGCAGCTTTTCGGTGACGATATCTCCTTCGACGCGACGCAGCTTTTCACTTTGACGATATCTTCTTCGGGGCGACGCAGCTTTTCACTGACGATATCTGCTTCGCCCGCGACGTAGTTTTCGCTGACGATATCTCCCTCGCGCGCGACGCAGCTGCTGACGATTTCATGATCGGCCGCGACGCAGCTGTGACGATATCTACTTCGCGCGACGTAGTCTTTTCGCCGACGATTTCTCGATCGGCCGCGACACCGTTTTGCGTGACAATATCTCTTCGGCCGCGACGCATTTTTTCTGTGACGATATCTCCTTCTAGGCGACGCAGCTTTTCGGTGATGATTTCATTATCGGCCGCGACGCAGCTGCGTGACGATATCTCCTTCGGGCGCGACGCAGCTTTCGCTGACGATATCTCCTTTCGACGCGACGCTAGCTGTCGACGATATCTCCTTTCGCGCGCGACGCAGCTTTTCGGTGACGATATCTACTTCGGGCGCGACGCAGCTTTTCGTGACGATTTCTCGATCGGCCGCGACACTGTTTCGGTGACGATATCTACTTCGCGCGACGTAGTCTTTTTCACGACAATTTCCCGATCGGCCGCGATACCGCTTTTGCGTGACAATATCTCTTTCGCGGCGACGCATTTTTCGATGACGATATCTCCTTTCGCGCGACGCAGCTTTCGGTGACGATTTCATGATCGGCCGCGACGCAGCTTTTCGTTGACGATATCTCCTTCAGCGCGATGCATTTTTTCCGTGACGATTTCATGATCGGCCGCGACGCCGTTTTGGTTGACGATATCTCCTTTCAAGGCGACGCAGCTTTTTGGTGACGATTTCATGATCGGCCGCGATGCGCTGTTTCTATGACGATATCTCCTTCGCGCGACGCATATTTCGGTGACGATTTCTGATCGGCCGCGACGCAGCTTTCGTGACGATATCTCCTTCGCGGCGACGCAGCTTTGGGTGACGATTTCATGATCGGCCGCGACGCAGCTTTCGGTGACGATATCTCCTTCGCGCGACGAAGTTTTCGATGACGATATCTACTTCAGCGCGCCGTAGCTACGACGATTTCCTGATCGGCCGCGACGTTGTTTTCGTGACGATATCTCCTTCGCGCGCGACGTAGCTTTTCGCTACGATATCTCCTTCGCGCGACGCAGCTTTTCGGGTGACGATATCTACTTCGCGCGACGCAGCTGCGTGACGATATCTCCTTCACGCGCGACGCAGTTTTCACTGACGATATCTTCTTCGGGCGCAGCGACGCAGCTTTTCACTGACGATATCCGCTCGCGCGCGACGCAGCTTTTCGGTGACGATATCTCCTTCGCGCGCGACGCAGCTTTTCGTGTGACGATATCTCTGATCGGCCGCGACGCAGCTTTTCGGTGACGATATCTACTTCGTCGCGACGTAGTCTTTTCGGCGACGATTTCCTGATCGGCCGCGACGCCGCTTTTGCTGACAATATCTCCTTTGGCGCGACGCAGTTTTTCGGTGACGATATCTCCTTTCGCGCGCGACGCAGTTTTCGGTGACGATTTCATGATCTGGGCCGCGACGCTAGCTTTTCGCGACGATATCTCCTTCGTGCGCGACGCAGCTGCTGACGATATCTCCTTCGCGACGCGACGCGTTTTCGGTGACGATATCTCCTTTCGGGCGCGACGCAGCTTTTCGGTGACGATATCTACTTCATGCGCGACGCAGTCTTCGCTGACGATTTCTGATCGGCCGCGATACGCTTTTGCGTGACGATATCTCCTTCGCGCGCGACGTAGTCTTTTCGCCGACGATTTCCTGATCGGCCGCGATACCGTTGCGTGACAATATCTCTTTTCGCTGCGACGCATTTTTTCGGTGACGATATCTCCTTCAGCGCGACGCAGCTTTTCGGTGACGATTTCATGATCGGCCGCGACGCAGCTTTCGTTGACGATATCTCCTTCGCGCGATGCAGTTTTTCAGTGACGATTTCATGATCGGCCGCGACGCAGCTTTTGGTTGACGATATCTCCTTTCAAGGCGACGCAGCTTTTTGGTGACGATTTCATGATCGGCCGCGATGCAGTTTTCTATGACGATATCTCCTTCGCGGCGACGCATATTTCGGTGACGATTTCCTGATCGGCCGCGACGCAGTTTTCGTTGACGATATCTCCTTCGCGTGCGACGCAGTTTTGGGTGACGATTTCATGATCGGCCGCGACGCAGTTTTCGGTAACGATATATTCTTCGCGCGCGACGAAGTTTTCGATGACGATATCTACTTCGCGCGCGCCGCAGTTTTCGCTGACGATTTCCTGATCGGCCGCGACGTCGTTTTCGTTGACGATATCTCCTTCGAGCGCGACGTAGTTTTCGCTTACGATATCTCCTTCGCGCGCGACGCAGTTTTCGGTGACGATATCTACTTCTCGCGCGACGCAGTTTTCGGTGACGATATCTCCTTCGCGCGCGACGTAGTTTTCACTTTCGATATCTTCTTCGGGAGCGACGCAGTTTTCACTTACGATATCTGCTTCGCGCGCGACGGAGTTTTCGGTGACAATATCTCCTTCGCGCGCGACGTAGTTTTCATTGACGATATCTCCTTCGCGCGCGACGCAGTTTTCGGTGACGATTTCATGATCGGCCGCGACGCAGTTTTCGGTGACGATATCTCCTTCGCGCGCGACCTTGTTTTCGGTGACGATATCTACTTCGCGGCTTCAATTTTATGGGTAATAGCCTTTTCCCTTGGGCATGATTGAACTGGCTTGTTTTAGAGGTTATTATTGTTGGCGTTTTGGACATATTGATCCTGTCTCGACTAGCCCCATTTCAATGGGTATTAGCCTTACATTTTTTTCGACTCGGTTGGTCTTGTCATATCCAAGCCATTTTATAGTTGGTATGAGGCTTAAATTTTATGGGTAATAGCCATTTTCCCTCGGGCGTGATTGAACTGGCTTGTTTTAGGAGGTATTAGCGTTGGATTTTTGGACATATTGATCCCGACTCGACTAGCCCCATTTCAATGGGTACTAGCCTTACAATTCTTAGCCCGGTTGGTCTTGTCATATCCAAGCCATTTTAGTTGGTATGAGGCTTAAATTTTATGGGTAATAGCCTTTTTCCCTCGAGCGTGATTGAACTAGCGTAATGGCTTGGATATGACAAGACCAACCAGGTCAGAAATGTAAGGCTAATACCCATTGAAATGGGGCTAGTCGAGTCGGGATCAATATGTCCCAAAAATCCAACGCTAATACCCCTCTAAAACAAGCTAGTTCAATCACGCCCGAGGGAAAAGGCTATTACCCATAAAATTTAAGCCTCATACCAACTATAAAATGGGCTTGGATATGACAAGACCAACCAGGTCGAAAAATGTAAGGCTAATACCCATTGAAATGGGGCTAGTCGAGTCAGGGATCAATATGTCCCAAAAATCCAACGCATAATACCCCCTAAAACAAGCCAGTTCAATCACGCCCGAGGGAAAAGGCTATTACCCATAAAATTTAAGCCTAATACCAACTATAAAGGGCTTGGATATGACAAGACCAACCAGGTCGAAATGTAAGGCTAATACCCATTGAAATGGGGCTAGTCGAGTCGGGATCAATATGTCCCAAAAATCCAAGGCTAATACCCTCTAAAACAAGCCAGTTCAATCACGCCCGAGGGAAAAGGCTATTACCCATAAAATTTAAGCCTCATACCAACTATAAAATGGGCTTGGATATGACAAGACCAACCAGTCAGAAATGTAAGGCTAATACCCATTGAAATGGGGCTAGTCGAGTCAGGGATCAATATGTCCCAAAATCCAAGGCTAAATACCCTCTAAAACAAGCCGGTTCAATCACGCCCGAGGGAAAAGGCTATTACCCATAAAATTTAAGCCTCATACCAACTATAAAGGGCTTGGATATGACAAGACCAACCAGGTCGAAATGTAAGGCTAATACCCATTGAAATGGGGCTAGTCGAGTCAGGATCAATATGTCCCAAAAATCCAACGCTAATACCCCCTAAAACAAGCCAGTTCAATCACGCCCGAGGGAAAAGACTATTACCCATAAAATTTGAAGCCTCATACCAACTATAAAAGGGCTTGGATATGACAAGACCAACCGAGTCGAAATGTAAGGCTAATACCCATTGAAATGGGGGCTAGTCGAGTCGGGGATCAATATGTCCCAAAATCCAAGGCAAATACCCTCTAAAACAAGCCAGTTCAATCACGCCCGAGGGAAAAGGCTATTACCCATAAAATTGAAGCCTCATACCAACTATAAAGGGCTTGGATATGACAAGACCAACCAGGTCAGAAATGTAAGGCTAATACCCATTGAAATGGGGCTAGTCGAGTCAGGATCAATATGTCCCAAAAATCCAAGGCTAATACCCTCTAAAACAAGCCGGTTCAATCACGCCCGAGGGAAAAAGGCTATTACCCATAAAATTGAAGCCCTCATACCAACTATAAAGGGCTTGGATATGACAAGACCAACCAGGTCGAAATGTAAGGGCTAATACCCATTGAAATGGGGCTAGTCGAGTCACGATCAATATGTCCAAAAATCCAACTCTAATACCCCCTAAAAAAAGCTAGTTCAATCACGCCCGAGGGAAAAGTCTATTACCCATAAAATTTAAGCCTTATACCAACTATAAAGGGCTTGGATATGACAAATCCAACCAGGTCAGAAATGTAAGGCTAATACCCATTGAAATGGGGCTAGTCGAGACAGGTTCAATATGTCCAAAAATCCAACGCTAATACCCCCTAAAACAAGCCTGTTCAATCACGCCCGAGGGAAAAGGGTATTACCCACAAAATTTAAGCCTAATACCAACTATAAAGGGCTGGGATATGACAAGACCAACTAGGTCAGAAATGTAAGGCTAATACCCATTGAAATAGGGCTACTCGAGGCAGGATCAATATGTCCAAAAATCCAACTCTAATACCCCGTAAAAAAAGCTAGTTCAATCACGCCCGAGGGAAAAGGCTATTACCCATAAAATTTAAGCCTCATACCAACTAAAATGGCTTGGATATGACAAGACCAACCAGGTCAGAAATGTAAGGCTAATACCCATTGAAATGGGGCTAGTCGAGTAAGGATCAATATGTCCCAAAATCCAAGGCAAATACCCTCTAAAACAAGCCAGTTCAATCACGCCCGAGGGAAAAGGCTATTACCCATAAAATTGAAGCCTCATACCAACTATAAAGGGCTTGGATATGACAAGACCAACCAGGTCAGAAATGTAAGGCTAATACCCATTGAAATGGGGCTAGTCGAGTCAGGATCAATATGTCCCAAAATCCAAGGCAAATACCCTCTAAAACAAGCCAGTTCAATAACACCCGAGGGAAAAGGCTATTACCCATAAAATTGAAGCCTCATACCAACTATAAAGGGCTTGGATATGACAAGACCAACCAGGTCAGAAATGTAAGGCTAATACCCATTGAAATGGGGCTAGTCGAGTCAGGATCAATATGTCCCAAAATCCAAGGCTAATACGCTCTAAAACAAGCCAGTTCAATCACGCCCGAGGGAAAAAGGCTATTACCCATAAAATTGAAGCCTAATACCAACTATAAAAGGGCTTGGATATGACAAGACCAACCAGGTCAAAATTGTAAGGCTAATACCCATTGAAATAGGGGCTAGTCGAGTCGGGATCAATATGTCCCAAAAATCCAACTCTAATACCCCCTAAAAACAAGCTAGTTCAATCACGCCCGAGGGAAAAGGCTATTACCCATAAAATTTAAGCCTCATACCAACTATAAAAATGGGCTTGGATATGACAAGACCAACCAGGTCAGAAATTGTAAGGCTAGTACCCATTGAAATGGGGCTAGTCGAGTCAGGATCAATATGTCCCAAAATCCAAGGCTAATACCCCCTAAAACAAGCCAGTTCAATCACGCCCGAGGGAAAAGGCTATTACCCATAAAATTTAAGCCTCATACCAACTAAAATGGGCTTGGATATGACAAGACCAACCAGGGTCAGAAAATGTAAGGCTAATACCCATTGAAATGGGGGCTAGTCGAGATCAGGATCAATATGTCCCAAAAATGCCAACAATAATACCCCCTAAAACAAGCCAGTTCAATCACGCCCGAGGGAAAAGGCTATTACCCATAAAATTTAAGCCTAATACCAACTATAAAGGGCTTGGATATGACAAGACTAACGAGGTCAGAAATGTAAGGCTAATACGCTCTAAAACAAGCCAGTTCAATCACGCCCGAGGGAAAAGACTATTACCCATAAAATTGAAGCCTAATACCAACTATAAAAGGCTTGGATATGACAAGACCAACCAGGTCAGAAATGTAAGGCTAATACCCATTGAAATGGGGCTAGTCGAGTCAGGATCAATATGTCCCAAAAATCCAAGGCAAATACCCTCTAAAACAAGCCGGTTCAATAACACCCGAGGGAAAAGGCTATTACCCATAAAAATTGAAGCCTCATACCAACTATAAAGGGCTTGGATATGACAAGACCAACCAGGGTCAGAAATGTAAGGCTAATACCCATTGAAATGGGGCTAGTCGAGTCGGGATCAATATGTCCCAAAATCCAAGGCTAATACCCCTCTAAAACAAGCCGGTTCAATCACGCCCTGAGGGAAAAGGCTATTACCCATAAAATTTGAAGCCTCATACCAACTATAAAGGGCTTGGATATGACAAGACCAACCAGGTCAGAAATAAGGCTAATACCCATTGAAATGGGTCTAGTCGAGTCAGGATCAATATGTCCAAAAATCCAACTCTAACACCCCCTAAAAGAAGCTAGTTCAATCACGCCCGAGGGAAAAGGCTATTACCCATAAAATTTAAGCCTCATACCAACTATAAAGGGCTTGGATATGACAAGACCAACCGAGTCGAAATGTAAGGCTAATACCCATTGAAATGGGGCTAGTCGAGTCAGGGATCAATATGTCCCAAAAATCCAAGGCTAATACCCCCTAAAACAAGCCAGTTCAATCACGCCCGAGGGAAAAGGCTATTACCCATAAAATTTAAGCCTAATACCAACTATAAAGGGCTGGGATATGACAAGACCAACCAGGTCAGAAATGTAAGGCTAATACCCATTGAAATGGGGCTAGTCGAGTCAGGATCAATATGTCCAAAAATCCAACTCTAATACCCCCTAAAACAAGCTAGTTCAATCACGCCCGAGGGAAAAGGCTATTACCCATAAAATTTAAGCCTCATACCAACTAAAATGGCTTGGATATGACAAGACCAACCAGGTCAGAAATGTAAGGCTAATACCCATTGAAATGGGGCTAGTCGAGTCAGGATCAATATGTCCCAAAATCCAAGGCTAAATACCCCTCTAAAACAAGCCAGTTCAATCACGCCCGAGGGAAAAGGCTATTACCCATAAAATTGAAGCCTCATACCAACTATAAAGGGCTTGGATATGACAAGACCAACCAGGTCAGAAATGTAAGGCTAATACCCATTGAAATGGGGCTAGTCGAGTCAGGATCAATATGTCCCAAAATCCAAGGCAAATACCCTCTAAAACAAGCCAGTTCAATCACGCCCGAGGGAAAAGGCTATTACCCATAAAATTTGAAGCCTCATACCAACTATAAAGGGCTTGGATATGACAAGACCAACCCGAGTCAGAAATGTAAGGCTAATACCCATTGAAATGGGGCTAGTCGAGTCGGGATCAATATGTCCCAAAAATCCAAGGCTAATACCCTCTAAAACAAGCCGGTTCAATCACGCCCTGAGGGAAAAGGCTATTACCCATAAAATTGAAGCCTCATACCAACTATAAAGGGCTTGGATATGACAAGACCAACCGAGTCGAAATGTAAGGCTAATACCCATTGAAATGGGGCTAGTCGAGTCGGGATCAATATGTCCCAAAAATCCAACTCTAATACCCCCTAAAAAAAGCTAGTTCAATCACGCCCGAGGGAAAAGGCTATTACCCATAAAATTTAAGCCTCATACCAACTATAAAGGGCTTGGATATGACAAGACCAACCAGGTCAGAAATGTAAGGCTAATACCCATTGAAATGGGGCTAGTCGAGTCAGGATCAATATGTCCCAAAAATCCAAGGCTAATACCCCCTAAAACAAGCCAGTTCAATCACGCCCGAGGGAAAAGGCTATTACCCATAAAATTTAAGCCTCATACCAACTATAAAGGGCTTGGATATGACAAGACCAACCAGGTCGAAAATGTAAGGCTAATACCCATTGAAATGGGGCTAGTCGAGTCAGGATCAATATGTCCCAAAAATCCAACGCTAATACCCCCTAAAACAAGCCAGTTCAATCACGCCCGAGGGAAAAGGCTATTACCCATAAAATTTAAGCCTCATACCAACTATAAAATGGGCTTGGATATGACAAGACCAACCAGGTCAGAAATGTAAGGCTAATACCCATTGAAATGGGGCTAGTCGAGTCAGGATCAATATGTCCCAAAATCCAAGGCAAATACCCTCTAAAACAAGCCAGTTCAATCACGCCCGAGGGAAAAGGCTATTACCCATAAAATTGAAGCCTCATACCAACTATAAAGGGCTTGGATATGACAAGACCAACCAGGTCAGAAATGTAAGGCTAATACCCATTGAAATGGGGCTAGTCGAGTCAGGATCAATATGTCCCAAAATCCAAGGCAAATACCCTCTAAAACAAGCCATTTCAATAACACCCGAGGGAAAAGGCTATTACCCATAAAATTTAAGCCTCATACCAACTATAAAGGGCTTGGATATGACAAGACCAACCAGGTCAGAAATGTAAGGCTAATACCCATTGAAATGGGGCTAGTCGAGTCAGGATCAATATGTCCCAAAATCCAAGGCTAATACGCTCTAAAACAAGCCAGTTCAATCACGCCCGAGGGAAAAGGCTATTACCCATAAAATTGAAGCCTAATACCAACTATAAAAGGGCTTGGATATGACAAGACCAACCAGGTCAAAATGTAAGGCTAATACCCATTGAAATGGGGCTAGTCGAGTCAGGATCAATATGTCCAAAAATCCAACTCTAATACCCCCTAAAAAAAGCTAGTTCAATCACGCCCGAGGGAAAAGGCTATTACCCATAAAATTTAAGCCTCATACCAACTAAAATGGCTTGGATATGACAAGACCAACCAGGTCAGAATTGTAAGGCTAGTACCCATTGAAATGGGGCTAGTCGAGTCAGGATCAATATGTCCAAAAATCCAAGGCTAATACCCCCTAAAACAAGCCAGTTCAATC
Organism: Salix udensis; assembly: GCA_029204005.1. NCBI lineage: Eukaryota > Viridiplantae > Streptophyta > Magnoliopsida > Malpighiales > Salicaceae > Salix > Salix udensis. Next base: position 30,068 of record JAPFFJ010000340.1, read on the forward strand.
ACGCCCGAGGGAAAAGGCTATTACCCATAAAATTTAAGCCTCATATCAACTAAAATGGCTTGGATATGACAAGACCAACCAGGTCAAAAATGTAAGGCTAATACCCATTGAAATGGGGCTAGTCGAGACAGGATCAATATGTCCAAAACGCCAACAATAATACCCCTAAAACAAGCCGGTTCAATCACGCCCGAGGGAAAAAGGCTATTACCCATAAAATTTAAGCCTAATACCAACTATAAAGGGCTTGGATATGACAAGACTAACGAGGTCGAGAAATGTAAGGCTAATACGCTCTAAAAACAAGCCGGTTCAATCACGCTCGAGGGAAAAGACTATTACCCATAAAATTGAAGCCTAATACCAACTATAAAAGGCTTGGATATGACAAGACCAACCGAGTCGAAATGTAAGGCTAATACCCATTGAAATGGGGCTAGTCGAGTCGGGATCAATATGTCCCAAAATCCAAGGCAAATACCCTCTAAAACAAGCCGGTTCAATCACGCCCGAGGGAAAAGGCTATTACCCATAAAATTTGAAGCCTCATACCAACTATAAAGGGCTTGGATATGACAAGACCAACCGAGTCAGAAATGTAAGGCTAATACCCATTGAAATGGGGCTAGTCGAGTCGGGATCAATATGTCCCAAAAATCCAAGGCTAATACCCCTCTAAAACAAGCCGGTTCAATCACGCTCGAGGGAAAAGGCTATTACCCATAAAATTTGAAGCCTCATACCAACTATAAAGGGCTTGGATATGACAAGACCAACCAGGTCGAAATGTAAGGCTAATACCCATTGAAATGGGGCTAGTCGAGTCAGGGATCAATATGTCCCAAAAATCCAACGCTAATACCCCTCTAAAACAAGCTAGTTCAATCACGCCCGAGGGAAAAGGCTATTACCCATAAAATTTAAGCCTCATACCAACTATAAAGGGCTTGGATATGACAAGACCAACCAGGGTCGAAATGTAAGGCTAATACCCATTGAAATGGGTCTAGTCGAGTCAGGATCAATATGTCAAAAAATCCAACTCTAACACCCCCTAAAAGAAGCTAGTTCAATCACGCCCGAGGGAAAAGGCTATTACCCATAAAATTTAAGCCTCATACCAACTATAAAGGGCTTGGATATGACAAGACCAACCAGGTCAGAAATGTAAGGCTAATACCCATTGAAATGGGGCTAGTCGAGTCAGGATCAATATGTCCCAAAATCCAAGGCTAATACCCCCTAAAACAAGCCAGTTCAATCACGCCCGAGGGAAAAGGCTATTACCCATAAAATTTAAGCCTCATACCAACTATAAAGGGCTTGGATATGACAAGACCAACCAGGTCAGAAATGTAAGGCTAATACCCATTGAAATGGGGCTAGTCGAGTCAGGATCAATATGTCCCAAAATCCAAGGCAAATACCCTCTAAAACAAGCCAGTTCAATCACGCCCGAGGGAAAAGGCTATTACCCATAAAATTTGAAGCCTCATACCAACTATAAAGGGCTTGGATATGACAAGACCAACCAGGGTCGAGAAATGTAAGGCTAATACCCATTGAAATGGGGCTAGTCGAGTCGGGATCAATATGTCCCAAAATCCAAGGCAAATACCCTCTAAAAACAAGCCAGTTCAATCACGCCCGAGGGAAAAGGCTATTACCCATAAAATTGAAGCCTCATACCAACTATAAAGGGCTTGGATATGACAAGACCAACCAGGGTCGAAATGTAAGGCTAATACCCATTGAAATGGGGCTAGTCGAGTCGGGATCAATATGTCCCAAAAATCCAAGGCTAATACCCCTCTAAAACAAGCCGGTTCAATCACGCTCAGGGGAAAAGGCTATTACCCATAAAATTTGAAGCCTCATACCAACTATAAAGGGCTTGGATATGACAAGACCAACCAGGGTCAGAAATGTAAGGCTAATACCCATTGAAATGGGGCTAGTCGAGTCAGGGATCAATATGTCCCAAAAATCCAACGCTAATACCCCCTAAAACAAGCTAGTTCAATCACGCCCGAGGGAAAAGGCTATTACCCATAAAAATTTAAGCCTCATACCAACTATAAAGGGCTTGGATATGACAAGACCAACCAGGTCAGAAATGTAAGGCTAATACCCATTGAAATGGGGCTAGTCGAGTCGGGATCAATATGTCCCAAAAATCCAAGGCTAATACCCCCTAAAACAAGCCAGTTCAATCACGCCCAGGGAAAAGGCTATTACCCATAAAATTTAAGCCTAATACCAACTATAAAGGGCTTGGATATGACAAGACCAACCAGGTCAGAAATGTAAGGCTAATACCCATTGAAATGGGGCTAGTCGAGTCGAGGATCAATATGTCCCAAAAATCCAACGCTAATACCCCCTAAAAACAAGCCAGTTCAATCACGCTCGAGGGAAAAGGCTATTACCCATAAAATTTAAGCCTCATACCAACTATAAAGGGCTTGGATATGACAAGACCAACCGAGTCGAAATGTAAGGCTAATACCCATTGAAATGGGGCTAGTCGAGTCGGGATCAATATGTCCCAAAATCCAAGGCAAATACCCTCTAAAACAAGCCGGTTCAATCACGCTCGAGAGAAAAGGCTATTACCCATAAAATTTGAAGCCTCATACCAACTATAAAGGGCTTGGATATGACAAGACCAACCAGGTCAGAAATGTAAGGCTAATACCCATTGAAATGGGGCTAGTCGAGTCAGGATCAATATGTCCCAAAATCCAAGGCAAATACCCTCTAAAACAAGCCAGTTCAATAACACCCGAGGGAAAAGGCTATTACCCATAAAATTGAAGCCTCATACCAACTATAAAGGGCTTGGATATGACAAGACCAACCAGGTCAGAAATGTAAGGCTAATACCCATTGAAATGGGGCTAGTCGAGTCAGGATCAATATGTCCCAAAATCCAAGGCTAATACCCTCTAAAACAAGCCAGTTCAATCACGCTGAGGGAAAAGGCTATTACCCATAAAATTTGAAGCCTCATACCAACTATAAAGGGCTTGGATATGACAAGACCAACCAGGTCAGAAATGTAAGGCTAATACCCATTGAAATGGGGCTAGTCGAGTCAGGATCAATATGTCCAAAAATCCAACTCTAATACCCCCTAAAAAAAGCTAGTTCAATCACGCCCTGAGGGGAAAAGGCTATTACCCATAAAATTTAAGCCTCATACCAACTATAAATGGCTTGGATATGACAAGACCAACCGAGTCAGAAATGTAAGGCTAATACCCATTGAAATGGGGCTAGTCGAGTCGGGGATCAATATGTCCCAAAAATCCAAGGCTAATACCCCTCTAAAACAAGCCAGTTCAATCACGCCCGAGGGAAAAGGCTATTACCCATAAAATTTAAGCCTCATACCAACTATAAATGGCTTGGATATGACAAGACCAACCAGGTCAGAAATGTAAGGCTAATACCCATTGAAATGGGGCTAGTCGAGTCAGGGATCAATATGTCCCAAAAATCCAACGCTAATACCCCCTAAAACAAGCCGGTTCAATCACGCCCTGAGGGAAAAGGCTATTACCCATAAAATTTAAGCCTAATACCAACTATAAAGGGCTTGGATATGACAAGACCAACGAGGTCGAAATGTAAGGCTAATCGAGTCGGGATCAATATGTCCCAAAAATCAAGCATACCCCCTAAAAAAAGCAGTTCAATCACGCCCGAGGGAAAAGGCTATTACCCATAAAATTTGAAGCCTAATACCAACTATAAAAGGGCTTGGATATGACAAGACCAACCGAGTCGGGAAATGTAAGGCTAATACCCATTGAAATGGGGCTAGTCGAGTCGGGGATCAATATGTCCCAAAAATCCAAGGCTAATACCCTCTAAAACAAGCCGGTTCAATCACGCCCGAGGGAAAAGGCTATTACCCATAAAATTTGAAGCCTCATACCAACTATAAAGGGCTTGGATATGACAAGACCAACCAGGTCAGAAATGTAAGGCTAATACCCATTGAAATGGGGCTAGTCGAGTCGGGATCAATATGTCCCAAAAATCCAACGCTAATACCCCCTAAAAACAAGCTAGTTCAATCACGCTCGAGGGAAAAGGCTATTACCCATAAAATTTAAGCCTCATACCAACTATAAATGGGCTTGGATATGACAAGACCAACCCAGGTCAGAAATTGTAAGGCTAGTACCCATTGAAATGGGGCTAGTCGAGTCAGGATCAATATGTCCAAAAATCCAAGGCTAATACCCCCTAAAACAAGCCAGTTCAATCACGCCCGAGGGAAAAGGCTATTACCCATAAAATTTAAGCCTCATACCAACTAAAATGGCTTGGATATGACAAGACCAACCAGGTCAGAAATGTAAGGCTAATACCCATTGAAATGGGGCTAGTCGAGTCAGGATCAATATGTCCAAAACGCCAACAATAATACCCCCTAAAACAAGCCAGTTCAATCACGCCCGAGGGAAAAGGCTATTACCCATAAAATTTAAGCCTAATACCAACTATAAAGGGCTTGGATATGACAAGACCAACGAGGTCAGAAATGTAAGGCTAATACCCATTGAAATGGGGCTAATGAGCGGGATCAATATGTCCCAAAAAATCAAGCATACCCCCTAAAAAAAGCAGTTCAATCACGCTAGGGGAAAAGGCTATTACCCATAAAATTTGAAGCCTAATACCAACTATAAAGGGCTTGGATATGACAAGACCAACCAGGTCAGAAATGTAAGGCTAATACCCATTGAAATGGGGCTAGTCGAGTCAGGATCAATATGTCCCAAAATCCAAGGCAAATACCCTCTAAAACAAGCCAGTTCAATCACGCCCGAGGGAAAAGGCTATTACCCATAAAATTGAAGCCTCATACCAACTATAAAGGGCTTGGATATGACAAGACCAACCAGGTCAGAAATGTAAGGCTAATACCCATTGAAATGGGGCTAGTCGAGTCAGGATCAATATGTCCCAAAATCCAAGGCTAATACCCCTCTAAAACAAGCCAGTTCAATCACGCCCGAGGGAAAAGGCTATTACCCATAAAATTGAAGCCTCATACCAACTATAAAGGGCTTGGATATGACAAGACCAACCAGGTCAGAAATGTAAGGCTAATACCCATTGAAATGGGGCTAGTCGAGTCAGGATCAATATGTCCAAAAATCCAACTCTAATACCCCCTAAAAAAAGCTAGTTCAATCACGCCCGAGGGAAAAGGCTATTACCCATAAAATTTAAGCCTCATACCAACTATAAAGGGCTTGGATATGACAAGACCAACCAGGTCGGGAAATGTAAGGCTAATACCCATTGAAATGGGGCTAGTCGAGTCGAGGGATCAATATGTCCCAAAAATCCAACGCTAATACCCCCTAAAACAAGCCCAGTTCAATCACGCCCGAGGGAAAAGGGCTATTACCCATAAAATTTAAGCCTAATACCAACTATAAAGGGCTGGGATATGACAAGACCAACCAGGTCAGAAATGTAAGGCTAATACCCATTGAAATGGGGCTAGTCGAGTCAGGATCAATATGTCCAAAAATCCAACTCTAATACCCCCGTAAAAACAAAGCTAGTTCAATCACGCCCTGAGGGAAAAGGCTATTACCCATAAAAATTTAAGCCTCATACCAACTAAAATGGCTTGGATATGACAAGACCAACCGAGTCAGAAATGTAAGGCTAATACCCATTGAAATGGGGCTAGTCGAGTCGGGATCAATATGTCCCAAAATCCAAGGCTAATACCCCTCTAAAACAAGCCGGTTCAATCACGCCCGAGGGAAAAAGGCTATTACCCATAAAATTTAAGCCTCATACCAACTATAAAGGGCTTGGATATGACAAGACCAACCAGGTCGAGAAATGTAAGGCTAATACCCATTGAAATGGGGCTAGTCGAGTCAGGGATCAATATGTCCCAAAAATCCAAGGCTAATACCCTCTAAAACAAGCCGGTTCAATCACGCCCTGAGGGAAAAGGCTATTACCCATAAAATTTAAGCCTCATACCAACTATAAATGGGCTTGGATATGACAAGACCAACCAGGTCAGAAATGTAAGGCTAATACCCATTGAAATGGGGCTAGTCGAGTCGGGATCAATATGTCCCAAAAATCCAAGGCTAATACCCCCTAAAACAAGCCAGTTCAATCACGCTCGAGCGAAAAGGCTATTACCCATAAAATTGAAGCCTCATACCAACTATAAAGGGCTTGGATATGACAAGACCAACCAGTCGAGAAATGTAAGGGCTAATACCCATTGAAATGGGGCTAGTCGAGTCAGGGATCAATATGTCCCAAAAATCCAACGCTAATACCCCTCTAAAAACAAGCTAGTTCAATCACGCCCGAGGGAAAAGGCTATTACCCATAAAATTTGAAGCCTCATACCAACTATAAAGGGCTTGGATATGACAAGACCAACCAGGTCAGAAATGTAAGGCTAATACCCATTGAAATGGGGCTAGTCGAGTCGAGGATCAATATGTCCCAAAAATCCAAGGCTAATACCCTCTAAAACAAGCCAGTTCAATCACGCCCTGAGGGAAAAGGCTATTACCCATAAAATTTAAGCCTAATACCAACTATAAAGGGCTTGGATATGACAAGACCAACCAGGTCGAAATGTAAGGCTAATACCCATTGAAATGGGGCTAGTCGAGTCGGGATCAATATGTCCAAAAAATCCAAGGCTAATACCCCCTAAAACAAGCCAGTTCAATCACGCCCTAGGGGAAAAGGCTATTACCCATAAAATTTAAGCCTCATACCAACTATAAAATGGGCTTGGATATGACAAGACCAACCGAGTCAGAAATGTAAGGCTAATACCCATTGAAATGGGGCTAGTCGAGTCGGGATCAATATGTCCCAAAAATCCAAGGCTAATACCCTCTAAAACAAGCCAGTTCAATCACGCTCGAGGGAAAAGGCTATTACCCATAAAATTTGAAGCCTCATACCAACTATAAAGGGCTTGGATATGACAAGACCAACCAGTCGAGAAATGTAAGGCTAATACCCATTGAAATGGGGCTAGTCGAGTCAGGGATCAATATGTCCCAAAAATCCAACGCTAATACCCTCTAAAACAAGCCAGTTCAATCACGCCCGAGGGAAAAGGCTATTACCCATAAAATTTAAGCCTCATACCAACTAAAAAGGGCTTGGATATGACAAGACCAACCAGGTCGAAATGTAAGGCTAATACCCATTGAAATGGGGCTAGTCGAGTCAGGATCAATATGTCCCAAAATCCAAGGCTAATACCCTCTAAAACAAGCCAGTTCAATCACGCCCGAGGGAAAAGGCTATTACCCATAAAATTTAAGCCTAATACCAACTATAAAGGGCTTGGATATGACAAGACCAACCAGGTCAGAAATGTAAGGCTAATACCCATTGAAATGGGGCTAGTCGAGTCAGGATCAATATGTCCCAAAAATCCAAGGCTAATACCCCCTAAAACAAGCCAGTTCAATCACGCCCGAGGGAAAAGGCTATTACCCATAAAATTTAAGCCTCATACCAACTATAAAATGGGCTTGGATATGACAAGACCAACCAGGTCAGAAATGTAAGGCTAATACCCATTGAAATGGGGCTAGTCGAGTCAGGATCAATATGTCCCAAAAATCCAAGGCTAATACCCTCTAAAACAAGCCAGTTCAATCACGCCCGAGGGAAAAGGCTATTACCCATAAAATTTGAAGCCTAATACCAACTATAAAGGGCTTGGATATGACAAGACCAACCAGGTCAGAAATGTAAGGCTAATACCCATTGAAATGGGGCTAGTCGAGTCGGGATCAATATGTCCCAAAAATCCAAGGCTAATACCCTCTAAAACAAGCCGGTTCAATCACGCCCGAGGGAAAAGGCTATTACCCATAAAATTTGAAGCCTCATACCAACTATAAAGGGCTTGGATATGACAAGACCAACCGAGTCAGAAATGTAAGGCTAATACCCATTGAAATGGGGCTAGTCGAGTCGGGATCAATATGTCCCAAAAATCCAAGGCTAATACCCTCTAAAACAAGCCAGTTCAATCACGCCCGAGGGAAAAGGCTATTACCCATAAAATTTAAGCCTCATACCAACTATAAAGGGCTTGGATATGACAAGACCAACCAGGTCGAAATGTAAGGCTAATACCCATTGAAATGGGGCTAGTCGAGTCGGGATCAATATGTCCCAAAAATCCAAGGCTAATACCCTCTAAAACAAGCCAGTTCAATCACGCCCGAGGGAAAAGGCTATTACCCATAAAATTTGAAGCCTCATACCAACTATAAAGGGCTTGGATATGACAAGACCAACCAGGTCGAAATGTAAGGCTAATACCCATTGAAATGGGGCTAGTCGAGTCAGGGATCAATATGTCCCAAAAATCCAAGGCTAATACCCTCTAAAACAAGCCAGTTCAATCACGCCCGAGGGAAAAGGCTATTACCCATAAAATTTAAGCCTCATACCAACTATAAAGGGCTTGGATATGACAAGACCAACCAGGTCAGAAATGTAAGGCTAATACCCATTGAAATGGGGCTAGTCGAGTCAGGGATCAATATGTCCCAAAAATCCAAGGCTAATACCCCCTAAAACAAGCCAGTTCAATCACGCCCTGAGGGAAAAGGCTATTACCCATAAAATTTAAGCCTCATACCAACTATAAAGGGCTTGGATATGACAAGACCAACCGAGTCGAAAATGTAAGGCTAATACCCATTGAAATGGGGCTAGTCGAGTCAGGGATCAATATGTCCCAAAAATCCAAGGCTAATACCCCTCTAAAACAAGCCAGTTCAATCACGCCCGAGGGAAAAGGCTATTACCCATAAAAATTTGAAGCCTCATACCAACTATAAAGGGCTTGGATATGACAAGACCAACCAGGTCGAAATGTAAGGCTAATACCCATTGAAATGGGGCTAGTCGAGTCAGGGATCAATATGTCCCAAAATCCAAGGCTAATACCCCTCTAAAACAAGCCGGTTCAATCACGCCCGAGGGAAAAGGCTATTACCCATAAAATTTAAGCCTAATACCAACTATAAAGGGCTTGGATATGACAAGACCAACTAGGTCGAAATGTAAGGCTAATACCCATTGAAATGGGGCTAGTCGAGTCGGGATCAATATGTCCAAAAATCCAAGGCTAATACCCCCTAAAACAAGCCAGTTCAATCACGCTCGAGGGAAAAGGCTATTACCCATAAAATTTAAGCCTCATACCAACTATAAATGGGCTTGGATATGACAAGACCAACCAGTCGAAATGTAAGGCTAATACCCATTGAAATGGGGCTAGTCGAGTCGGGATCAATATGTCCCAAAAATCCAAGGCTAATACCCTCTAAAACAAGCCAGTTCAATCACGCCCGAGGGAAAAGGCTATTACCCATAAAATTGAAGCCTCATACCAACTATAAAGGGCTTGGATATGACAAGACCAACCGAGTCGAAATGTAAGGCTAATACCCATTGAAATGGGGCTAGTCGAGTCAGGGATCAATATGTCCCAAAAATCCAACGCTAATACCCCCTAAAAACAAGCCAGTTCAATCACGCCCGAGGGAAAAGGCTATTACCCATAAAATTTAAGCCTCATACCAACTATAAAGGGCTTGGATATGACAAGACCAACCAGGTCGAAATGTAAGGCTAATACCCATTGAAATGGGGCTAGTCGAGTCAGGGATCAATATGTCCCAAAAATCCAAGGCTAATACCCTCTAAAACAAGCCGGTTCAATCACGCCCGAGGGAAAAGGCTATTACCCATAAAATTTAAGCCTCATACCAACTATAAAGGGCTTGGATATGACAAGACCAACCAGGTCGAAATGTAAGGCTAATACCCATTGAAATGGGGGCTAGTCGAGTCAGGGATCAATATGTCCCAAAAATCCAAGGCTAATACCCTCTAAAACAAGCCGGTTCAATCACGCCCGAGGGAAAAGGCTATTACCCATAAAATTTGAAGCCTCATACCAACTATAAAGGGCTTGGATATGACAAGACCAACCAGGTCGAAATGTAAGGCTAATACCCATTGAAATGGGGCTAGTCGAGTCGAGGATCAATATGTCCCAAAAATCCAAGGCTAATACCCCTCTAAAACAAGCCAGTTCAATCACGCCCGAGGGAAAAGGCTATTACCCATAAAATTTAAGCCTCATACCAACTATAAAGGGCTTGGATATGACAAGACCAACCAGGTCGAAATGTAAGGCTAATACCCATTGAAATGGGGCTAGTCGAGTCAGGGATCAATATGTCCCAAAAATCCAAGGCTAATACCCCTCTAAAACAAGCCAGTTCAATCACGCTCGAGGGAAAAGGCTATTACCCATAAAATTTGAAGCCTCATACCAACTATAAAGGGCTTGGATATGACAAGACCAACCAGGTCGAAATGTAAGGCTAATACCCATTGAAATGGGGCTAGTCGAGTCAGGGATCAATATGTCCCAAAAATCCAAGGCTAATACCCCCTAAAACAAGCCAGTTCAATCACGCCCGAGGGAAAAGGCTATTACCCATAAAATTTAAGCCTCATACCAACTATAAAGGGCTTGGATATGACAAGACCAACCAGGTCGAAATGTAAGGCTAATACCCATTGAAATGGGGCTAGTCGAGTCAGGGATCAATATGTCCCAAAAATCCAAGGCTAATACCCTCTAAAACAAGCCAGTTCAATCACGCCCGAGGGAAAAGGCTATTACCCATAAAATTTAAGCCTCATACCAACTATAAAGGGCTTGGATATGACAAGACCAACCAGGTCGAAATGTAAGGCTAATACCCATTGAAATGGGGCTAGTCGAGTCGGGATCAATATGTCCCAAAAATCCAAGGCTAATACCCCCTAAAACAAGCCAGTTCAATCACGCCCGAGGGAAAAGGCTATTACCCATAAAATTTAAGCCTCATACCAACTATAAAGGGCTTGGATATGACAAGACCAACCGAGTCGAAATGTAAGGCTAATACCCATTGAAATGGGGCTAGTCGAGTCAGGATCAATATGTCCCAAAATCCAAGGCTATACGCTCTAAAACAAGCCAGTTCAATCACGCCCGAGGGAAAAGGCTATTACCCATAAAATTGAAGCCTCATACCAACTATAAAGGGCTTGGATATGACAAGACCAACCAGGTCAGAAATGTAAGGCTAATACCCATTGAAATGGGGCTAGTCGAGTCAGGATCAATATGTCCCAAAAATCCAAGGCTAAATACCCTCTAAAACAAGCCAGTTCAATCACGCCCGAGGGAAAAGGCTATTACCCATAAAATTTAAGCCTCATACCAACTATAAAGGGCTTGGATATGACAAGACCAACCAGTCGAGAAATGTAAGGCTAATACCCATTGAAATGGGGCTAGTCGAGTCGGGATCAATATGTCCCAAAAATCCAAGGCTAATACCCTCTAAAACAAGCCAGTTCAATCACGCCCGAGGGAAAAGGCTATTACCCATAAAATTTGAAGCCTCATACCAACTATAAAGGGCTTGGATATGACAAGACCAACCAGGTCGAAATGTAAGGCTAATACCCATTGAAATGGGGCTAGTCGAGTCAGGGATCAATATGTCCAAAAATCCAACGCTAATACCCCCTAAAACAAGCTAGTTCAATCACGCTCGAGGGAAAAGGCTATTACCCATAAAATTTAAGCCTCATACCAACTATAAAGGGCTTGGATATGACAAGACCAACCAGGTCGAAATGTAAGGCTAATACCCATTGAAATGGGGCTAGTCGAGTCAGGGATCAATATGTCCCAAAAATCCAAGGCTAATACCCTCTAAAACAAGCCAGTTCAATCACGCCCGAGGGAAAAGGCTATTACCCATAAAATTTAAGCCTCATACCAACTATAAAGGGCTTGGATATGACAAGACCAACCAGGTCGAAATGTAAGGCTAATACCCATTGAAATGGGGCTAGTCGAGTCAGGATCAATATGTCCCAAAAATCCAAGGCTAATACCCCCTAAAACAAGCCAGTTCAATCACGCCCGAGGGAAAAGGCTATTACCCATAAAATTTAAGCCTCATACCAACTATAAAGGGCTTGGATATGACAAGACCAACCAGGTCAGAAATGTAAGGCTAATACCCATTGAAATGGGGCTAGTCGAGTCAGGATCAATATGTCCCAAAATCCAAGGCTAATACCCTCTAAAACAAGCCAGTTCAATCACGCCCGAGGGAAAAGGCTATTACCCATAAAATTTAAGCCTCATACCAACTATAAAGGGCTTGGATATGACAAGACCAACCAGGTCAGAAATGTAAGGCTAATACCCATTGAAATGGGGCTAGTCGAGTCAGGGATCAATATGTCCCAAAAATCCAAGGCTAATACCCCCTAAAACAAGCCAGTTCAATCACGCCCGAGGGAAAAGGCTATTACCCATAAAAATTTAAGCCTCATACCAACTATAAAATGGCTTGGATATGACAAGACCAACCAGGTCGAAATGTAAGGCTAATACCCATTGAAATGGGGCTAGTCGAGTCAGGGATCAATATGTCCCAAAAATCCAAGGCTAATACCCTCTAAAACAAGCCAGTTCAATCACGCCCGAGGGAAAAGGCTATTACCCATAAAATTGAAGCCTCATACCAACTATAAAGGGCTTGGATATGACAAGACCAACCAGGTCAGAAATGTAAGGCTAATACCCATTGAAATGGGGCTAGTCGAGTCAGGGATCAATATGTCCCAAAAATCCAACGCTAATACCCCCTAAAACAAGCCAGTTCAATCACGCCCGAGGGAAAAGGCTATTACCCATAAAATTTAAGCCTCATACCAACTATAAAGGGCTTGGATATGACAAGACCAACCAGGGTCGAAATGTAAGGCTAATACCCATTGAAATGGGGCTAGTCGAGTCAGGGATCAATATGTCCCAAAAATCCAAGGCTAATACCCTCTAAAACAAGCCAGTTCAATCACGCCCGAGGGAAAAGGCTATTACCCATAAAATTTAAGCCTCATACCAACTATAAAGGGCTTGGATATGACAAGACCAACCAGTCAGAAATGTAAGGCTAATACCCATTGAAATGGGGCTAGTCGAGTCAGGGATCAATATGTCCCAAAAATCCAAGGCTAATACCCCTCTAAAACAAGCCGGTTCAATCACGCCCGAGGGAAAAGGCTATTACCCATAAAATTTAAGCCTCATACCAACTATAAAGGGCTTGGATATGACAAGACCAACCAGGTCGAAATGTAAGGCTAATACCCATTGAAATGGGGCTAGTCGAGTCAGGATCAATATGTCCCAAAATCCAAGGCTAATACCCTCTAAAACAAGCCAGTTCAATCACGCCCGAGGGAAAAGGCTATTACCCATAAAATTTAAGCCTCATACCAACTATAAAGGGCTTGGATATGACAAGACCAACCAGGTCAGAAATGTAAGGCTAATACCCATTGAAATGGGGCTAGTCGAGTCAGGATCAATATGTCCCAAAAATCCAAGGCTAATACCCCCTAAAACAAGCCAGTTCAATCACGCCCGAGGGAAAAGGCTATTACCCATAAAATTTAAGCCTCATACCAACTATAAAATGGGCTTGGATATGACAAGACCAACCAGGTCAGAAATGTAAGGCTAATACCCATTGAAATGGGGCTAGTCGAGTCAGGATCAATATGTCCCAAAAATCCAAGGCTAATACCCTCTAAAACAAGCCAGTTCAATCACGCCCGAGGGAAAAGGCTATTACCCATAAAATTTGAAGCCTCATACCAACTATAAAGGGCTTGGATATGACAAGACCAACCAGGTCGAAATGTAAGGCTAATACCCATTGAAATGGGGCTAGTCGAGTCAGGGATCAATATGTCCAAAAATCCAACGCTAATACCCCCTAAAACAAGCCGGTTCAATCACGCCCGAGGGAAAAGGCTATTACCCATAAAATTTAAGCCTCATACCAACTATAAAGGGCTTGGATATGACAAGACCAACCAGGTCGAAATGTAAGGCTAATACCCATTGAAATGGGGCTAGTCGAGTCAGGGATCAATATGTCCCAAAAATCCAAGGCTAATACCCTCTAAAACAAGCCAGTTCAATCACGCCCGAGGGAAAAGGCTATTACCCATAAAATTTAAGCCTCATACCAACTATAAAGGGCTTGGATATGACAAGACCAACCAGGTCGAAATGTAAGGCTAATACCCATTGAAATGGGGCTAGTCGAGTCAGGGATCAATATGTCCCAAAAATCCAAGGCTAATACCCTCTAAAACAAGCCAGTTCAATCACGCCCGAGGGAAAAGGCTATTACCCATAAAATTTGAAGCCTCATACCAACTATAAAGGGCTTGGATATGACAAGACCAACCAGGTCGAAATGTAAGGCTAATACCCATTGAAATGGGGCTAGTCGAGTCAGGGATCAATATGTCCCAAAAATCCAAGGCTAATACCCCTCTAAAACAAGCCAGTTCAATCACGCCCGAGGGAAAAGGCTATTACCCATAAAATTTGAAGCCTCATACCAACTATAAAGGGCTTGGATATGACAAGACCAACCAGGTCGAAATGTAAGGCTAATACCCATTGAAATGGGGCTAGTCGAGTCAGGGATCAATATGTCCCAAAAATCCAAGGCAAATACCCTCTAAAACAAGCCAGTTCAATCACGCCCGAGGGAAAAGGCTATTACCCATAAAATTTGAAGCCTCATACCAACTATAAAGGGCTTGGATATGACAAGACCAACCAGGTCGAAATGTAAGGCTAATACCCATTGAAATGGGGCTAGTCGAGTCGGGATCAATATGTCCCAAAAATCCAAGGCTAATACCCTCTAAAACAAGCCAGTTCAATCACGCCCGAGGGAAAAAGGCTATTACCCATAAAATTTGAAGCCTCATACCAACTATAAAGGGCTTGGATATGACAAGACCAACCAGGTCGAAATGTAAGGCTAATACCCATTGAAATGGGGCTAGTCGAGTCAGGGATCAATATGTCCCAAAAATCCAACGCTAATACCCCCTAAAACAAGCCAGTTCAATCACGCTCGAGGGAAAAGGCTATTACCCATAAAATTTAAGCCTCATACCAACTATAAAGGGCTTGGATATGACAAGACCAACCAGGTCGAAATGTAAGGCTAATACCCATTGAAATGGGGCTAGTCGAGTCAGGGATCAATATGTCCCAAAAATCCAAGGCTAATACCCTCTAAAACAAGCCAGTTCAATCACGCCCTGAGGGAAAAGGCTATTACCCATAAAATTTAAGCCTCATACCAACTATAAAGGGCTTGGATATGACAAGACCAACCAGGTCGAAATGTAAGGCTAATACCCATTGAAATGGGGCTAGTCGAGTCAGGGATCAATATGTCCCAAAAATCCAAGGCTAATACCCCCTAAAACAAGCCGGTTCAATCACGCCCGAGGGAAAAGGCTATTACCCATAAAATTTGAAGCCTCATACCAACTATAAAGGGCTTGGATATGACAAGACCAACCAGGTCGAAATGTAAGGCTAATACCCATTGAAATGGGGCTAGTCGAGTCGGGATCAATATGTCCCAAAATCCAAGGCTAATACCCTCTAAAACAAGCCGGTTCAATCACGCCCGAGGGAAAAGGCTATTACCCATAAAATTTGAAGCCTCATACCAACTATAAAGGGCTTGGATATGACAAGACCAACCAGGTCAGAAATGTAAGGCTAATACCCATTGAAATGGGGCTAGTCGAGTCGGGATCAATATGTCCCAAAATCCAAGGCTAAATACCCTCTAAAACAAGCCGGTTCAATCACGCCCGAGGGAAAAGGCTATTACCCATAAAATTTGAAGCCTCATACCAACTATAAAGGGCTTGGATATGACAAGACCAACCAGGTCAGAAATGTAAGGCTAATACCCATTGAAATGGGGCTAGTCGAGTCGAGGATCAATATGTCCCAAAAATCCAAGGCTAATACCCTCTAAAACAAGCCGGTTCAATCACGCCCTGAGGGAAAAGGCTATTACCCATAAAATTTGAAGCCTAATACCAACTATAAAAGGGCTTGGATATGACAAGACCAACCAGGTCAGAAATGTAAGGCTAATACCCATTGAAATGGGGCTAGTCGAGTCAGGATCAATATGTCCAAAAATCCAACTCTAATACCCCCTAAAAAAAGCTAGTTCAATCACGCCCGAGGGAAAAGGCTATTACCCATAAAATTTAAGCCTCATACCAACTATAAAGGGCTTGGATATGACAAGACCAACCAGGTCAGAAATGTAAGGCTAATACCCATTGAAATGGGGCTAGTCGAGTCAGGATCAATATGTCCAAAAATCCAAGGCTAATACCCCCTAAAACAAGCCAGTTCAATCACGCCCGAGGGAAAAGGCTATTACCCATAAAATTTAAGCCTCATACCAACTATAAAGGGCTTGGATATGACAAGACCAACCGGTCGAAATGTAAGGCTAATACCCATTGAAATGGGGCTAGTCGAGTCAGGGATCAATATGTCCAAAAATCCAAGGCTAATACCCCCTAAAACAAGCCGGTTCAATCACGCCCGAGGGAAAAGGCTATTACCCATAAAATTTAAGCCTAATACCAACTATAAAGGGCTTGGATATGACAAGACCAACCAGGTCGAAATGTAAGGCTAATACCCATTGAAATGGGGCTAGTCGAGTCGGGATCAATATGTCCCAAAATCCAAGGCTAAATACCCTCTAAAACAAGCCAGTTCAATCACGCCCGAGGGAAAAGGCTATTACCCATAAAATTTGAAGCCTCATACCAACTATAAAGGGCTTGGATATGACAAGACCAACCAGGGTCAGAAATGTAAGGCTAATACCCATTGAAATGGGGCTAGTCGAGTCGGGGATCAATATGTCCCAAAAATCCAAGGCTAATACCC
The DNA here is from genome assembly GCA_029204005.1 of Salix udensis. Lineage (NCBI taxonomy): Eukaryota > Viridiplantae > Streptophyta > Magnoliopsida > Malpighiales > Salicaceae > Salix > Salix udensis. The sequence goes on from JAPFFJ010000340.1 coordinate 47,022, forward strand.
TCTAAAACAAGCCAGTTCAATCACGCCCGAGGGAAAAGGCTATTACCCATAAAATTTGAAGCCTCATACCAACTATAAAGGGCTTGGATATGACAAGACCAACCAGGTCAGAAATGTAAGGCTAATACCCATTGAAATGGGGCTAGTCGAGTCGGGATCAATATGTCCCAAAAATCCAAGGCTAATACCCCTCTAAAACAAGCCGGTTCAATCACGCCCTGAGGGAAAAGGCTATTACCCATAAAATTTGAAGCCTAATACCAACTATAAAAGGGCTTGGATATGACAAGACCAACCAGGTCGAAAATTGTAAGGCTAATACCCATTGAAATGGGGCTAGTCGAGTCAGGATCAATATGTCCAAAAATCCAACTCTAATACCCCCTAAAAAAAGCTAGTTCAATCACGCCCGAGGGAAAAGGCTATTACCCATAAAATTTAAGCCTCATACCAACTAAAATGGCTTGGATATGACAAGACCAACCAGGTCAGAAATGTAAGGCTAATACCCATTGAAATGGGGCTAGTCGAGTCAGGATCAATATGTCCCAAAATCCAAGGCTAATACCCTCCTAAAACAAGCCAGTTCAATCACGCCCGAGGGAAAAGGCTATTACCCATAAAATTTAAGCCTAATACCAACTATAAAGGGCTTGGATATGACAAGACCAACTAGGTCAGAAATGTAAGGCTAATACCCATTGAAATGGGGCTAGTCGAGTCAGGATCAATATGTCCCAAAAATTCAAGGCTAATACCCTCTAAAACAAGCCGGTTCAATCACGCCCTGAGGGAAAAGGCTATTACCCATAAAATTTAAGCCTCATACCAACTATAAAGGGCTTGGATATGACAAGACCAACCAGGTCGAAATGTAAGGCTAATACCCATTGAAATGGGGCTAGTCGAGTCAGGATCAATATGTCCCAAAAATCCAAGGCTAATACCCTCTAAAACAAGCCAGTTCAATCACGCCCGAGGGAAAAGGCTATTACCCATAAAATTGAAGCCTCATACCAACTATAAAGGGCTTGGATATGACAAGACCAACCAGGTCAGAAATGTAAGGCTAATACCCATTGAAATGGGGCTAGTCGAGTCAGGATCAATATGTCCAAAAATCCAAGGCTAATACCCCCTAAAACAAGCCAGTTCAATCACGCCCGAGGGAAAAGGCTATTACCCATAAAATTTAAGCCTCATACCAACTATAAAGGGCTTGGATATGACAAGACCAACCGAGTCGAAATGTAAGGCTAATACCCATTGAAATGGGGGCTAGTCGAGTCAGGATCAATATGTCCAAAAATCCAAGGCTAATACCCCCTAAAACAAGCCAGTTCAATCACGCCCGAGGGAAAAGGCTATTACCCATAAAATTTAAGCCTAATACCAACTATAAAGGGCTTGGATATGACAAGACCAACCAGGTCAGAAATGTAAGGCTAATACCCATTGAAATGGGGCTAGTCGAGTCAGGATCAATATGTCCAAAAATCCAAGGCTAATACCCCCTAAAACAAGCCTGTTCAATCACGCCCGAGGGAAAAGGCTATTACCCATAAAATTGAAGCCTCATACCAACTATAAAGGGCTTGGATATGACAAGACTAACCAGGTCAGAAATGTAAGGGTAATACCCATTGAAATGGGGCTAGTCGAGTCAGGATCAATATGTCCCAAAAATCCAAGGCTAATACCCCTCTAAAACAAGCCAGTTCAATCACGCCCGAGGGAAAAGGCTATTACCCATAAAATTTAAGCCTCATACCAACTATAAAGGGCTTGGATATGACAAGACCAACCAGGTCGAAATGTAAGGCTAATACCCATTGAAATGGGGCTAGTCGAGTCAGGGATCAATATGTCCCAAAATCCAAGGCTAATACCCCCTAAAACAAGCCGGTTCAATCACGCCCGAGGGAAAAGGCTATTACCCAAAAAATTTAACCCTAATACCAACTATAAAGGGCTTGGATATGACAAGACCAACCAGGTCAGAAATGTAAGGCTAATACCCATTGAAATGGGGCTAGTCGAGACAGGATCAATATGTCCAAAAATCCAACTCTAATACCCCCTAAAACAAGCTAGTTCAATCACGCTCGAGGGAAAAGGCTATTACCCATAAAATTTAAGCCTCATACCAACTAAAATGGCTTGGATATGACAAGACCAACCAAGTCAGAAATGTAAGGCTAATACCCATTGAAATGGGGCTAGTCGAGTCAGGGATCAATATGTCCCAAAAATCCAACGCTAATACCCCCTAAAACAAGCCTGTTCAATCACGCTCGAGGGAAAAGGGCTATTACCCATAAAATTTAAGCCTAATACCAACTATAAAGGGCTGGGATATGACAAGACCAACCAGGTCAGAAATGTAAGGCTAATACCCATTGAAATGGGGCTAGTCGAGTCAGGATCAATATGTCCCAAAATCCAAGGCTAATACCCTCTAAAACAAGCCAGTTTCAATCACGCCCGAGGGAAAAGGCTATTACCCATAAAATTTAAGCCTCATACCAACTATAAAATGGGCTTGGATATGACAAGACCAACCAGGTCGAAATGTAAGGCTAATACCCATTGAAATGGGGCTAGTCGAGTCAGGATCAATATGTCCAAAAATCCAAGGCTAATACCCCCTAAAACAAGCCAGTTCAATCACGCCCGAGGGAAAAGGCTATTACCCATAAAATTTAAGCCTCATACCAACTATAAATGGCTTGGATATGACAAGACCAACCAGGTCAGAAATGTAAGGCTAATACCCATTGAAATGGGGCTAGTCGAGTCAGGATCAATATGTCCCATAATCCAAGGCTAATACCCTCTAAAACAATCCTGTTCAATCACGCCCAAGGGAAAAGGCTATTACCCATAAAATTTAAGCCTAATACCAACTATAAAGGGCTTGGATTTGACAAGACCAACGAGGTCAGAAATGTAAGGCTAATACCCATTGAAATGGGGCTAGTCAAGTCGGGATCAATATGTCCCAAAAATCCAAGGCTAATACCCCCTAAAACAAGCCAGTTCAATCACGCCCGAGGGAAAAGGCTATTACCCATAAAATTTAAGCCTCATACCAACTATAAAATGGGCTTGGATATGACAAGACCAACCAGGTCAGAAATGTAAGGCTAATACCCATTGAAATGGGGCTAGTCGAGTCAGGATCAATATGTCCAAAAATCCAAGGCTAATACCCTCTAAAACAAGCCAGTTCAATCACGCCCGAGGGAAAAGGCTATTACCCATAAAATTGAAGCCTAATACCAACTATAAAGGGCTTGGATATGACAAGACCAACCACGTCAGAAATGTAAGGCTAATACCCATTGAAATGGGGCTAGTCGAGTCAGGATCAATATGTCCAAAAATCCAACGCTAATACCACCTAAAACAAGCCAGTTCAATCACACCCGAGGGAATAGGCTATTACCCATAAAATTTAAGCCTCATACCAACTATAAAGGGCTTGGATATGACAAGACCAACCAGGTCAGAAATGTAAGGCTAATACCCATTGAAATGGGGCTAGTCTAGTCAGGATCAATATGTCCAAATATCCAAGGCAAATACCCTCTAAAACAAGCCAGTTCAATCACGCAGTTTTCGGTGACGATATCTACTTCGCGCGTGACGCAGTTTTCGGTGACGATATCTCCTTCGCGCGCGACGCAGTTTTTGGTGACGATATCTACTTCGCGCGCGACGTAGTCTTTTCGCTGACGATTTCCTGATCGGCCGCGATGCCGTTTTCATTGACAATATCTCTTTCACACGCGACGCATTTTTCGGTAACGATATCTCCTTCGCGCGCGACGAAGTTTTCGGTGACGATTTCTTGATCGGCCGCGACGCAGTGTTCGGTGATGATATCTCCTTCGGGCGCGCCGCAGTTTTTGCTGACGATTTCCTGATCGGCCGCGACGCCGTTTTCGTTGACGATATCTCCTTGGTGCGCGACGCAGTTTTCGGTGACGATTTCATGATCGGCCGCGACGAAGTTTTCGTTGACGATATCTCCTTCGTGCGCGACGCAGTTTTCGGTGACGATTTCATGATCGGCCGCGACGCAGTTTTCGGTGAGGATATCTTCTTCGCGCACGACGCAGTTTTCGATGACGATATCTACTTCTCGCGCGACGCTGTTTTCGGTGCCGATTTCCTGATCGGCCGCGACGCTGTTTTCGTTAACAATATCTCCTTTCGCGCGACGCAGTTTTCGGTGACGATTTCATGATCGGCCGCGACACCGTTTTCGTTGACGATATCTCCTTCGCACTCGACGCAGTTTTCGGTGACGATATCTCCTTCACGCGCGACCTTGTTTTCGGTGACGATATCTACTTCGCGCGCGATGCAGTTTTTGGGGACGATATCTTCTTCGCGCGCGACGCAGTTTTCGGTGACGATATCTACTTCGCGCGCGACGTAGTCTTTTCGCTCATGATTTCTGATCGGCCGCGGCGCCGTTTTTAGTTAACAATATCTCCTTTCGCGGCGACGTTTTGGTGACGATTTCATGATCGGCTGCGACCCAGTTTTTCGTTCACCATATCTCTTTCGCGCGCGACGCATTTTTCGGTGACGATTTCATGATCGGCCGCGACGCCGTTTTCGTTGACGATATCTCCTTCGCGCGGCGCAGTTTTCGGTGACGATATCTCCTTCGCGCGCGATGTAGTGTTCACTTACGATATCTTCTTCGCGCGCGACGCATTTTTCCCTTACGATATCCGCTTCGCGCGACGGTGTTTCGGTGCGATTTCATCGATCGGCCGCGACGCCGTATTCGTTGACAATATCTCCTTCGCGCTAGCGAAGTTTTCGGTGACGATTTCTTGATCGGCCGCGACGCAGTTTTCGGTGACGATATCTACTTCGGGCGCGCCGCAGTTTTTGCTGACGATTTCATGATCGGCCCTGACGCAGTTTTCGGTGAGGATATCTTCTTAGCGCCGCAGCCGAGTTTTCGATGACGATATCTACTTCTCGCGACGCCCTGTTTTCTGGTGCCGATTTCTCGATCGGCCGCGACGCCGTTGCGTCACCGAAGAAGATATCGTCACCGAAGAAGATATCAGTCACCGAAAACTGCATCGCGGCCGATCGTGAAATCATCACCGAAACCGTGGTCGCGCGAAGGAGATATTGTCAACGAAAAACGGCGTCGCGGCCGATCAGAAATCAGCACCGAAACAAATGCTGCGCGCGAAGGAGATATCGTAAGCGAAAACTACGCCGCGTGCGAAGGAGATATCATCAACGAAAACGGCGTCGCGGCCGATCAGAAATCATCAGCGATAACTGCGTCAGCGCGCAAGGGAGATATCGTCAACGAACAACGGTGTCGCGGCCGATCATGAAATCGTCACCGAAAACTGCGTCGCGCTAGCGAGATATCGTCAACGAAAACTCGCATCGCGGTCGCTCATGAAATCATCACCGAAACCGGGTCGCGCAGCGGGAGATATTGTCAACGAAAACGGCGTCGTGGCCGATCGAGAAATCGGCACCGAAAACAGCCGGCGCTGGCGAGATATCGTCAACGAAAACGGCGTCCCTGCGCGAAGGAGATATCGCCACCGAAAAACCGCATCGCGGCCGATCATGAAATCTTCACCGAAAACTGCGTCGCGGCCGATCATGAAATCGTCACCGAAAAGCTGCGTCGCGCGAAGGAGATATCGTCATCGAAAAATCGCAGCACGGCCGACAGTGAAATCGTCACCGAAAAACTCGCGTCGCGGTCACTCATGACATCATCACCGAAACCCGGGTCGCGCGAAGGAGATATTGTCAAGCAGCAGGCGTCGTGGCCGATCGGGAAAGTCGGCACCAAAACAGGCGTTGCGCGCGAAGGGGATATCGTAGCGAAAACTACGTCGCGCGCGAAGAAGATATCGTCACCAAAAGCGCATCGCGGCCGATCAGAAATCATCGGCGACAAGCTGCATCGCGCGCGAAGGAGATATCGTCAACGCAGCGGCGTCCCCGCTGCGAAGGAGATATCGTCACCGAAAAGCGCATCGCGGCCGATCATGAAATCGCCACCGAAAAATGCGTCGCGCTGAAGGAGATATCGTCAACGAAAAATCGCCACGGCCGCTCATGAAATCATCACCGAAAATCGGGTCGCGGCCGATTATGAAATCGTCACCGACAACTGCGTCGCGGCCGATCATGAAATCGTCACCGAAAACTGCGTCGCGGCCGATCATGAAATCGTCACCGACAACTGCGTCGCGGCCGATCATGAAATCGTCACCGAAAACTGCGTCGCGACGATCATGAAATCGTCACCGAAAACTGCGTCGCGCGAAGGAGATATCGTCAACGAAAACGGCGTCTCGGCCGATCATGAAATCGTCACCGAAAACTGTGTCGCGCGCGAAGGAGATATCGTCAACGAAAACTGCGTCGCGGTCGCTCATGAAATCATCACAGAAAACTGGGTCGCGCGCAAAGGAGATATTGTCAACGAAAGCAGCGTCGCGGCCGATCGGGAAATCGGCACCAAAACAGCTATGCGCGCGAAAGGGATATCGTAGCGAAAACTACGTCGCGCGCGAAGAAGATATCGTCACCAAAAAGCTGCATCGCGGGCCGATCAGAAATCATCAGCGACAAAGCTGCGTCGCGAAGGAGATATCGTCAACAGAAAACGGCGTCCCGCGCGAAGGAGATATCGTCACCGAAAACTGCATCGCGGCCGATCATGAAATCGCCACCGAAAATGCGTCGCGCTGAAGGAGATATCGTCAACGAGCATGCGTCACGGTCGCTCATGAAATCATCACCAAGCTGGGTCGCGGCCGATCATGAAATCGTCACCGAAAACTGCGTCGCGGCCGATCATGAAATCGTCACCAAAAACTGCGTCGCGCGAAGGAGATATCGTCAACGAAAACGGCGTCTCGGCCGATCATGAAATCGTCACCGAAAACTGCGTCTCGCGCGAAGGAGATATCGTCAACGAAAACTGCGTCGCGCGCGAAGGAGATATCGTAAGCGAAAACTACGTGGCGCGCGAAGAAGATATCGTCACCGAAAACTGCATCGCGACCGATCAGGAAATCATCAGCGACAACTGCGTCGCGCGCGAAGGAGATATCGTCAACGAAAACGGCGTCCCGCGCGAAGGAGATATCGTCACCAAAAACTTTGTCGCGGCCGATCATGAAATCGTCATAGAAAACTGCGTCGCGGCCGATCATGAAATCGTCACCGAAAACTACGTCGCCCGCGAAGGAGATATCGTCAATGAAAACTGCGTCGCGGCCGATCAGGATATCGTCACCGAAAACTGGGTCGCGCGCGCAGGAGATATCGTCAACGAAAACTGGGTCGCGGCCGCTCATGAAATCGTCACCGAAAACTGCGTCGCGCGTGAAGAAGATATCGTCAACAAAAACTGCGTCGCGACCGATCATGAAATCATCACCGACAACTGTGTCGCGCGCGAAGGAGATATTGTCAACGAAAACGGCGTCGCGGCCGATCAGGAAATCAGGACCGAAAACAGCGTCGCGGCCGATCAGAAATCGGCACGAAAACAGTGCGCGCGAAAGGAGATATCGTGGCGAAAACTACGTCGCGCGCGAAGGAGATATCATCAACAAACGGCGTCGCGGCCGATCGAGAAATCATCAGCGACAAGCTGCGTCGTGCGAAGGAGATATCGTCAACGCAAACGGTGTCGCGGCCGATCATGAAATCGTCACCGAAAAGCTGCGTCGCGCTGAAGGAGATATCGTCAACAGCTGCATCGCGGTCGCTCATGAAATCATCACCAAAGCCGGGTCGCGCGAGGAGATATTGTCAACGAAAACGGCGTCGTGGCCGATCAGAAATCGGCACCGAAACAGCGTCGCCGCGAAGGAGATATCGTCAACGCAAACGGGCGTCCCGCGCGAAGGAGATATCGTCACCGAAAAAGCGCATCGCGGCCGATCATGAAATCTTCACCGAAAACTGCGTCGCGGCCGATCATGAAATCGTCACCGAAAACTGCGTCGCGCGCGAAAGGAGATATCGTCACCGAAAAGCTGCGTCACGGCCAGTCGAGAAATCGTCACCGAAAAGCTGCGTCGCGGTCGCTCATGACATCATCACCGAAAAGCGGGTCGCGCTTGAGGAGATATTGTCAACAGCAACGGCGTCGTGGCCGATCGAGAAGTCGGCACCAAAAGCAGCGTCGCTGCGAAGGGAGATATCGTAGCGAAAACTACGTCGCGCGAAGAAGATATCGTCACCAAAAAGCGCATCGCGGCCGATCGAGAAATCATCGGCGACAAGCTGCGTCGCGCTGAAGGAGATATCGTCAACGAAAAGCGGCGTCCAGCGCGAAGGAGATATCGTCACCGAAAAAGCTGCATCGCGGCCGATCATGAAATCGCCACCGAAAAATGCGTCGCGCGCGAGGAGATATCGTCACCGACAACTGCGTCGCGGCCGATCATGAAATCGTCACCAGAAAACTGCGTCGCGGCCGATCATGAAATCGTCACCGACAAGCTAGCGTCGCGGCCGATCATGAAATCGTCACCAAAAGCTAGCGTCGCGGCCGATCATGAAATCGTCACCAAAAGCTGCGTCGCGCTGAAGGAGATATCGTCAACCCAGCAACGCGTCTCGGCCGA
>JAPFFJ010000341.1:0-72804 GCA_029204005.1 Salix udensis
CCTCCAAAAATCCAAGTTCTATCATTTTTGGGGGGAAAAGTCTATTACCCATAAATTTGAAGTCTAATACAAACTAAAAGGTCTTGTATATGAACAAGGTTATAAATCTAAGGCTAATACTCATTTAAAATGGGGCTCGTCGAGTAAGGACCAATTTGTCCGAAAATCCAAGGCTAACACCCCCTCCAAAAACCAAGTTCTATCATTTTTGGGGGGAAAAGTCTATTACCCATAAATTTGAAGTCTAATACCAACTAAAAGGTATTGGATATGAAAAAGGTTAGAAATCTAAGGCTAATACTCAATTAAAATGGGGCTCGCCGAGTCGGGACCAATTTGTCCCGAAAATCCAAGGCTAACACCCCCTCCAAAAATCCAAGTTCTATCATTTTTGGGGGGAAAAGTCTATTACCCATAAATTTGAAGTCTAATACCAACTAAAAGGTATTGGATATGAACAAGGTTATAAATCTAAGGCTAATACTCATTTAAAATGGGGCTCGTCGAGTCAGGACCAATTTGTCCGAAAATCCAAGTCTAACACCCCCTCCAAAAACCAAGTACAATCATTTTTGGGGGGAAAAGTCTATTATCCATAAATTTGAAGTCTAATACCAACTAAAAGGGCTTGGATATGAACAAGGTTAGAAATCTAAGGCTAATACTCATTTAAAATGGGGCTCGATGAGTCGTGACCAATTTGTCCGAAAATCCAAGGCTAACACCCCCTCCAAAAACCAAGTTCAATCATTTTTGGGGGAAAAGTCTATTACCCATAAATTTGAAGTCTAATACCAACTAAACTGGTTTGGATATGAACAAGGTTAGAAATCAAAGGCTAATACTCATTTAAAATGGGGCTCGTCGAGTCAGGACCAATTTGTCCGAAAATCCAAGGCTAACACCCCCTCCAAAAACCAAGTTCTATCATTTTGGGGGGGAAAGTGTATTACCCATAAATTTGAAGTCTAATACCAACTAAAAGGTATTGGATATGACCAAGGTTAGAAATCTAAGGCTAATACTCATTTAAATGGTGCTCGTCAAGTCCGGATCAATTTGTCCGAAAATCCAAGGCTAACACCCCCTCCAAAAACCAAGTTCAATCATTTTTGGGGGAAAAGTCTATTATCCATAAATTTGAAGTCTAATACCAACTAAAAGGGCTTGGATATGAACAAGGTTATAAATCTAAGGCTAATACTCATTTAAAATGGGGCTCGTCGAGTCAGGACCAATTTGTCCGAAAATCCAAGGCTAACACCCCCTCCAAAAACCAAGTTCTATCATTTTTGGGGGGAAAAGTCTATTACCCATAAATTTGAAGTCTAATACCAACTAAAAGGTATTGGATATGAAAAAGGTTAGAAATCTAAGGCTAATACTCAATTAAAATGGGGCTCGTCGAGTCATGACCAATTTGTCCGAAAAATCCAAGGCTAACACCCCCTCCAAAAATCCAAGTTCTATCATTTTTGGGGGAAAAGTCTATTACCCATAAATTTGAAGTCTAATACAAACTAAAAGGTCTTGTATATGAACAAGGTTATAAATCTAAGGCTAATACTCATTTAAAATGGGGCTCGTCGAGTCGTGACCAATTTGTCCGAAAATCCAAGGCTAACACCCCCTCCAAAAACCAAGTTCTATCATTTTTGGGGGGAAAAGTCTATTACCCATAAATTTGAAGTCTAATACCAACTAAAAGGTATTGGATATGAAAAAGGTTAGAAATCTAAGGCTAATACTCAATTAAAATGGGGCTCGCCGAGTCGTGACCAATTTGTCCGAAAAATCCAAGGCTAACACCCCCTCCAAAAATCCAAGTTCTATCATTTTGGGGGGAAAAGTCTATTACCCATAAATTTGAAGTCTAATACAAACTAAAAGGTCTTGTATATGAACAAGGTTATAAATCTAAGGCTAATACTCATTTAAAATGGGGCTCGTCGAGTCGTGACCAATTTGTCCGAAAAATCCAAGGCTAACACCCCCTCCAAAAACCAAGTTCTATCATTTTGGGGGGAAAAGTCTATTACCCATAAATTTGAAGTCTAATACCAACTAAAAGGTATTGGATATGAAAAAGGTTAGAAATCTAAGGCTAATACTCAATTAAAATGGGGCTCGCCGAGTCGTGACCAATTTGTCCGAAAATCCAAGGCTAACACCCCCTCCAAAAATCCAAGTTCTATCATTTTTGGGGGGAAAAGTCTATTACCCATAAATTTGAAGTCTAATACCAACTAAAAGGTATTGGATATGAACAAGGTTAGAAATCTAAGGCTAATACTCATTTAAAATGGGGCTCGTCGAGTCGGGACCAATTTGTCCGAAAAATCCAAGTCTAACACCCCCTCCAAAAACCAAGTACAATCATTTTTGGGGGGAAAAGTCTATTATCCATAAATTTGAAGTCTAATACCAACTAAAAGGGCTTGGATATGAACAAGGTTAGAAATCTAAGGCTAATACTCATTTAAAATGGGGCTCGATGAGTCAGACCAATTTGTCCGAAAAATCCAAGGCTAACACCCCTCCAAAAACCAAGTTCAATCTTTTTTGGGGGAAAAGTCTATTACCCATAAATTTGAAGTCTAATACCAACTAAACTGGTTTGGATATGAACAAGGTTAGAAATCAAAGGCTAATACTCATTTAAAATGGGGCTCGTCGAGTCAGGACCAATTTGTCCGAAAATCCAAGGATAACACCCCCTCCAAAAACCAAGTTCTATCATTTTGGGGGGAAAAGTCTATTACCCATAAATTTGAAGTCTAATACCAACTAAAAGGTATTGTATATGAACAAGGTTAGAAATCTAAGGCTAATACTCATTTAAAATGGGGCTCGTCGAGTCGGGACCAATTTGTCCGAAAAATCCAAGGCTAACACCCCCTCCAAAAATCCAAGTTCTATCATTTTTGGGGGGAAAAGTCTATTACCCATAAATTTGAAGTCTAATACCAACTAAAAGGTATTGGATATGAACAAGGTTAGAAATCTAAGGCTAATACTCATTTAAAATGGGGCTCGTCGAGTCGAGACCAATTTGTCCGAAAATCCAAGGCTAACACCCCCTCCAAAAACCAAGTTCAATCATTTTTGGGGGAAAAGTCTATTACCCATAAATTTGAAGTCTAATACCAACTAAAAGGGCTTGGATATGAACAAGGTTATAAATCTAAGGCTAATACTCATTTAAAATGGGGCTCGTCGAGTCAGGACCAATTTGTCCGAAAATCCAAGCCTAACACCCCCTCCAAAAACCAAGTTCAATCATGTTTGGGGGAAAAGTCTATTACCCATAAATTTGAAGTCTAATACCAACTAAAAGGTATTGGATATGAACAAGGTTAGAAATCTAAGGCAAATACTCATTTAAAATGGGGCTCGTCGAGTCGTGACAAATTTGTCCGAAAAATCCAAGGCTAACACCCCCCTCCAAAAACCAAGTTCAATCATTTTTGGGGGAAAAGTCTATTATCCCATAAATTTGAAGTCTAATACCAACTAAAAGGGCTTGGATATGAACAAGGTTATAAATCTAAGGCTAATACTCATTTAAAATGGGGCTCGTCGAGTCGAGACCAATTTGTCCGAAAATCCAAGTCTAACACCCCCTCCAAAAACCAAGTACAATCATTTTTGGGGGAAAAGACTATTATCCATAAATTTGAAGTCTAATACCAACTAAAAGGGCTTGGATATGAACAAGGTTATAAATCTAAGGCTAATACTCATTTAAAATGGGGCTCGCCGAGTCGAGACCAATTTGTCCGAAAATCCAACGCTAACACCCCCTCCAAAAACCAAGTTCTATCATTTTTGGGGGAAAAGTCTATTATCCATAAATTTAAAGTCTAATACAAACTAAACGGGCTTGGATATAAACAAGGTTATAAATCTAAACCTAATACTCATTTAAAGTGGGGCTCGTCGAGTCAGGACCAATTTGTCCGAAAATCCAAGGCTAACACCCCCTCCAAAAACCAAGTTCAATCATGTTTGGGGGAAAAGTCTATTACCCATAAATTTGAAGTCTAATACCAACTAAAAGGTCTTGTATATGAACAAGGTTAGAAATCTAAGGCTAATACTCATTTAAAATGGGGCTCGCCGAGTCGTGACCAATTTGTCCGAAAAATCCAAGGCTAACACCCCCTCCAAAAACCAAGTTCAATCATTTTTTGGGGGAAAAGTCTATTATCCATAAATTTGAAATCTAATACCAACTAAAAGGGCTTGGATATGAACAAGGTTATAAATCTAAGGCTAATACTCATTTAAAATGGGGCTCGTCGAATCAGGACCAATTTGTCCGAAAATCCAAGGCTACCACCCCCTCCAAAAACCAAGTTCTATCATTTTGAGGGGAAATGTCTATTACCCATATATTTGAAGTCTAATACCAACTAAACTGGTTTGGATATGAACAAGGTTAGAAATCAAAGGCTAATACTCATTTAAATGGTGCTCGTCAAGTCCGGATCAATTTGTCCGAAAAATCCAAGGCAAACACCCCTCCAAAAACCAAGTTCAATCATGTTTGGGGGAAAAGTCTATTACCCATAAATTTGAAGTCTAATACCAACTAAAAGGTATTGGATATGAACAAGGTTAGAAATCTAAGGCTAATACTCAATTTAAAATGGGGCTCGTCGAGTCGTGACCAATTTGTCCGAAAAATCCAAGGCTAACACCCCCTCCAAAAACCAAGTTCTATCATTTTGGGGGGAAAAGTCTATTACCCATAAATTTGAAGTCTAATACCAACTAAAAGGTATTGGATATGAAACAAAGGTTAGAAATCTAAGACTAATACTCAATTTAAAATGGGGCTCGTCGAGTCGTGACCAATTTGTCCGAAAATCCAAGGCTAACACCCCCTCCAAAATCCAAGTTCTATCATTTTGGGGGGAAAAGTCTATTACCCATAAATTTGAGGTCTAATACCAACTAAAAGGTATTGGATATGAACAAGGTTAGAAATCTAAGGCTAATACTCATTTAAAATGGGGCTCGTCGAGTCAGGACCAATTTGTCCGAAAATCCAAGCCTAACACCCCCTCCAAAAACCAAGTTCAATCATGTTTGGGGGAAAAGTCTATTACCCATAAATTTGAAGTCTAATACCAACTAAAAGGTATTGGATATGAACAAGGTTAGAAATCTAAGGCAAATACTCATTTAAAATGGGGCTCGTCGAGTCAGGACAAATTTGTCCGAAAATCCAAGGCTAACACCCCCTCCAAAAACCAAGTTCAATCATTTTTGGGGGAAAAGTCTATTATCCATAAATTTGAAGTCTAATACCAACTAAAAGGGCTTGGATATGAACAAGGTTATAAATCTAAGGCTAATACTCATTTAAAATGGGGGCTCGTCGAGTCAGACCAATTTGTCCGAAAAATCCAAGTCTAACACCCCCTCCAAAAACCAAGTACAATCATTTTTTGGGGGGAAAAGACTATTATCCCATAAATTTGAAGTCTAATACCAACTAAAAGGGCTTGGATATGAACAAGGTTAGAAATCTAAGGCTAATACTCATTTAAAATGGGGCTCGACGAGTCGTGACCAATTTGTCCGAAAAATCCAAGGCTAACACCCCCTCCAAAAACCAAGTTCAATCATTTTTTGGGGGAAAAGTCTATTACCCATAAATTTGAAGTCTAATACAAACTAAAAGGTCTTGTATATGAACAAGGTTATAAATCTAAGGCTAATACTCATTTAAAATGGGGCTCGTCGAGTCGTGACCAATTTGTCCGAAAATCCAAGGCTAACACCCCCTCCAAAAACCAAGTTCTATCATTTTTGGGGGGAAAAAGTCTATTACCCATAAATTTGAAGTCTAATACCAACTAAAAGGTATTGGATATGAAACAAGGTTAGAAATCTAAGGCTAATACTCATTTAAAATGGGGCTCGTCGAGTCGGGACCAATTTGTCCGAAAAATCCAAGGCTAACACCCCCTCCAAAAATCCAAGTTCTATCATTTTTGGGGGGAAAAGTCTATTACCCATAAATTTGAGGTCTAATACCAACTAAAAGGTATTGGATATGAACAAGGTTAGAAATCTAAGGCTAATACTCATTTAAAATGGGGCTCGTCGAGTCATGACCAATTTGTCCGAAAATCCAAGGCTAACACCCCCTCCAAAAACCAAGTTCAATCATGTTTGGGGGAAAAGTCTATTACCCATAAATTTGAAGTCTAATACCAACTAAAAGGTATTGGATATGAACAAGGTTAGAAATCTAAGGCTAATACTCATTTAAAATGGGGCTCGTCGAGTCAGGACAAATTTGTCCGAAAATCCAAGGCTAACACCCCCTCCAAAAACCAAGTTCAATCATTTTTGGGGGAAAAGTCTATTATCCATAAATTTGAAGTCTAATACCAACTAAAAGGGCTTGGATATGAACAAGGTTATAAATCTAAGGCTAATACTCATTTAAAATGGGGCTCGCCGAGTCGAGACCAATTTGTCCGAAAATCCAAGTCTAACACCCCCTCCAAAAACCAAGTACAATCATTTTTGGGGGGAAAAGTCTATTATCCCATAAATTTGAAGTCTAATACCAACTAAAAGGGCTTGGATATGAACAAGGTTAGAAATCTAAGGATAATACTAATTTAAAATGGGGCTCGACGAGTCGTGACCAATTTGTCCGAAAAATCCAAGGCTAACACCCCCTCCAAAAACCAAGTTCAATCATTTTTGGGGGAAAAGTCTATTACCCATAAATTTGAAGTCTAATACCAACTAAAAGGTCTTGTATATGAACAAGGTTATAAATATAAGGCTAATACTCATTTAAAATGGGGCTCGTCGAGTCAGGACCAATTTGTCCGAAAATCCAAGGCTAACACCCCCTCCAAAAACCAAGTTCTATCATTTTGGGGGGAAAAGTGTATTACCCATAAATTTGAAGTATAATACCAACTAAAAGGTATTGGATATGAACAAGGTTAGAAATCTAAGGCTAATACTTATTTAAATGGTGCTCGTCAAGTACGGATCAATTTGTCCAAAAATCCAAGGCTAACACCCCCTCCAAAAACCAAGTTCAATCATGTTTGGGGGAAAAGTCTATTACCCATAAATTTGAAGTCTAATACCAACTAAAAGGTATTAGATATGAACAAGGTTATAAATCTAAGGCTAATACTCATTTAAAATGGGGCTCGTCGAGTCGTGACCAATTTGTCCGAAAAATCCAAGGCTAACACCCCCTCCAAAAACCAAGTTCTATCATTTTTGGGGGGAAAAGTCTATTACCCATAAATTTGAAGTCTAATACCAACTAAAAGGGCTTGGATATGAACAAGGTTACAAATCTAAGGCTAATACTCATTTAAAATGGGGGCTCGTCGAGTCGAGACCAATTTGTCCGAAAATCCAAGGCTAACACCCCCTCCAAAAACCAAGTTCAATCATTTTTTGGGGGGAAAAGTCTATTACCCATAAATTTGAAGTCTAATACAAACTAAAAGGTCTTGTATATGAACAAGGTTATAAATCTAAGGCTAATACTCATTTAAAATGGGGCTCGTCGAGTCAGGACCAATTTGTCCGAAAATCCAAGGCTAACACCCCCTCCAAAAACCAAGTTCTATCATTTTGGGGGGAAAAGTCTATTACCCATAAATTTGAAGTCTAATACCAACTAAAAGGTATTGGATATGAACAAGGTTAGAAATCTAAGGCTAATACTCATTTAAAATGGGGCTCGTCGAGTCAGGACCAATTTGTCCGAAAATCCAAGTCTAACACCCCCTCCAAAAACCAAGTACAATCATTTTTGGGGGAAAAGTCTATTATCCAAAAATTTGAAGTCTAATACCAACTAAAAGGGCTTGGATATGAACAAGGTTAGAAATCTAAGGCTAATACTCATTTAAAATGGGGCTCGACGAGTCGGGACCAATTTGTCCGAAAAATCCAAGGCTAACACCCCCTCCAAAAACCAAGTTCAATCATTTTTGGGGGAAAAGTCTATTACCCATAAATTTGAAGTCTAATACCAACTAAAAGGTCTTGTATATGAACAAGGTTATAAATATAAGGCTAATACTCATTTAAAATGGGGCTCGTCGAGTCAGGACCAATTTGTCCGAATATCCAAGGCTAACACCCCCTCCAAAAACCAAGTTCAATCATTTTTGGGGGAAAAGTCTATTATCCATAAATTTGAAGTCTAATACCAACTAAAAGGGCTTGGAGATGAACAAGATTATAAATCTAAGGCTAATACTCATTTAAAATGGGGCTCGTCGAGTAAGGACCAATTTGTCCGAAAATCCAAGGCTAACACCCCCTCCAAAATCCAAGTTCTATCATTTTGGGGGGAAAAGTCTATTACCCATAAATTTGAAGTCTAATACAACCTAAAAGGTATTGGATATGAACAAGGTTAGAAATCTAAGGCTAATACTCATTTAAAATGGGGCTCGTCGAGTCGTGACCAATTTGTCCGAAAAATCCAAGGCTAACACCCCTCCAAAAACCAAGTTCAATCATGTTTGGGGGAAAAGTCTATTACCCATAAATTTGAAGTCTAATACCAACTAAAAGGTATTGGATATGAACAAGGTTAGAAATCTAAGGCTAATACTCATTTAAAATGGGGCTCGTCGAGTCGAGACCAATTTGTCCGAAAATCCAAGGCTAACACCCCCTCCAAAAACCAAGTTCAATCATTTTTGGGGGAAAAGTCTATTATCCATAAATTTGAAGTCTAATACCAACTAAAAGGGCTTGGATATGAACAAGGTTATAAATCTAAGGCTAATACTCATTTAAAATGGGGCTCGTCGAGTCGAGACCAATTTGTCCGAAAATCCAAGTCTAACACCCCCTCCAAAAACCAAGTTCAATCATTTTTGGGGGGAAAAGTCTATTATCCCATAAATTTGAAGTCTAATACCAACTAAAAGGGCTTGGATATGAACAAGGTTATAAATCTAAGGCTAATACTCATTTAAAATGGGGCTCGTCGAATCAGGGACCAATTTGTCCGAAAAATCCAAGGCTACCACCCCCTCCAAAAACCAAGTTCTATCATTTTGAGGGGAAATGTCTATTACCCATATATTTGAAGTCTAATACCAACTAAAACTGGTTTGGATATGAACAAGGTTAGAAATCAAAGGCTAATACTCATTTAAATGGGTGCTCGCCAAGTCCGGATCAATTTGTCCGAAAATCCAAGGCAAACACCCCCTCCAAAAACCAAGTTCAATCATGTTTGGGGGGAAAAGTCTATTACCCATAAATTTGAAGTCTAATACCAACTAAAAGGTATTGGATATGAACAAGGTTAGAAATCTAAGGCTAATACTCATTTAAAATGGGGCTCGCCGAGTCAGGGACCAATTTGTCCGAAAAATCCAAGGCTAACACCCCCTCCAAAAACCAAGTTCTATCATTTTTGGGGGAAAAGTCTATTACCCATAAATTTGAAGTCTAATAAAAACTAAAAGGTATTGGATATGAACATGGTTATAAATCTAAGGCTAATACTCATTTAAAATGGGGCTCGTCGAGTCAGGACCAATTTGTCCGAAAATCCAAGGCTAACACCCCCTCCAAAAACCAAGTTCTATCATTTTGGGGGGAAAAGTGTATTACCCATAAATTTGAAGTCTAATACCAACTAAAAGGTATTGGATATGAACAAGGTTAGAAATCTAAGGCTAATACTCATTTAAATGGTGCTCGTCAAGTACGGATCAATTTGTCCGAAAATCCAAGGCTAACACCCCCTCCAAAAACCAAGTTCAATCATGTTTGGGGGAAAAGTCTATTACCCATAAATTTGAAGTCTAATACCAACTAAAAGGTATTAGATATGAACAAGGTTATAAATCTAAGGCTAATACTCATTTAAAATGGGGCTCGTCGAGTCAGGACCAATTTGTCCGAAAATCCAAGGCTAACACCCCCTCCAAAAACCAAGTTCTATCATTTTTGGGGGAAAAGTCTATTACCCATAAATTTGAAGTCTAATACCAACTAAAAGGGCTTGGATATGAACAAGGTTACAAATCTAAGGCTAATACTCATTTAAAATGGGGCTCGTCGAGTCGTGACCAATTTGTCCGAAAAATCCAAGGCTAACACCCCCTCCAAAAACCAAGTTCAATCATTTTTTGGGGGAAAAGTCTATTACCCATAAATTTGAAGTCTAATACAAACTAAAAGGTCTTGTATATGAACAAGGTTATAAATCTAAGGCTAATACTCATTTAAAATGGGGCTCGTCGAGTCGGGGACCAATTTGTCCGAAAATCCAAGGCTAACACCCCCTCCAAAAACCAAGTTCTATCATTTTTGGGGGAAAAGTCTATTACCCATAAATTTGAAGTCTAATACCAACTAAAAGGTATTGGATATGAACAAGGTTAGAAATCTAAGGCTAATACTCAATTTAAAATGGGGCTCGTCGAGTCGAGACCAATTTGTCCGAAAAATCCAAGGCTAACACCCCCTCCAAAAATCCAAGTTCTATCATTTTTGGGGGGAAAAGTCTATTACCCATAAATTTGAAGTCTAATACCAACTAAAAGGTATTGGATATGAACAAGGTTAGAAATCTAAGGCTAATACTCATTTAAAATGGGGCTCGTCGAGTCAGGACCAATTTGTCCGAAAATCCAAGGCTAACACCCCCTCCAAAAACCAAGTACAATCATTTTTGGGGGAAAAGTCTATTATCCATAAATTTGAAGTCTAATACCAACTAAAAGGGCTTGGATATGAACAAGGTTAGAAATCTAAGGCTAATACTCATTTAAAATGGGGCTCGACGAGTCAGGACCAATTTGTCCGAAAATCCAAGGCTAACACCCCCTCCAAAAACCAAGTTCAATCATTTTTGGGGGAAAAGTCTATTACCCATAAATTTGAAGTCTAATACCAACTAAAAGGTCTTGTATATGAACAAGGTTATAAATATAAGGCTAATACTCATTTAAAATGGGGCTCGTCGAGTCGGGACCAATTTGTCCGAAAAATCCAAGGCTAACACCCCCTCCAAAAACCAAGTTCAATCATTTTTGGGGGAAAAGTCTATTATCCCATAAATTTGAAGTCTAATACCAACTAAAAGGGCTTGGATATGAACAAGGTTATAAATCTAAGGCTAATACTCATTTAAAATGGGGCTCGTCGAGTCGGGACCAATTTGTCCGAAAATCCAAGTCTAACACCCCCTCCAAAAACCAAGTTCAATCATTTTTGGGGGGAAAAGTCTATTACCCATAAATTTGAAGTCTAATACCAACTAAAAGGGCTTGGATATGAACAAGGTTAGAAATCTAAGGCTAATACTCATTTAAAATGGGGCTCGACGAGTCGGGACCAATTTGTCCGAAAAATCCAAGGCTAACACCCCCTCCAAAAACCAAGTTCAATCATTTTTGGGGGGAAAAGTCTATTACCCATAAATTTGAAGTCTAATACCAACTAAAAGGTCTTGTATATGAACAAGGTTATAAATCTAAGGCTAATACTCATTTAAAATGGGGCTCGTCGAGTCAGGGACCAATTTGTCCGAAAATCCAAGGCTAACACCCCCTCCAAAAACCAAGTTCAATCATTTTTTGGGGGAAAAGTCTATTATCCATAAATTTGAAGTCTAATACCAACTAAAAGGGCTTGGATATGAACAAGATTATAAATCTAAGGCTAATACTCATTTAAAATGGGGCTCGTCGAGTCGAGACCAATTTGTCCGAAAAATCCAAGGCTAACACCCCCTCCAAAAATCCAAGTTCTATCATTTTTGGGGGAAAAGTCTATTACCCATAAATTTGAAGTCTAATACCAACCTAAAAGGTATTGGATATGAACAAGGTTAGAAATCTAAGGCTAATACTCATTTAAAATGGGGCTCGTCGAGTCAGGACCAATTTGTCCGAAAATCCAAGGCTAACACCCCCTCCAAAAACCAAGTTCAATCATGTTTTGGGGGAAAAGTCTATTACCCATAAATTTGAAGTCTAATACCAACTAAAAGGTATTGGATATGAACAAGGTTAGAAATCTAAGGCTAATACTCATTTAAAATGGGGCTCGTCGAGTCAGGACCAATTTGTCCGAAAATCCAAGGCTAACACCCCCTCCAAAAATCCAAGTTCTATCATTTTTGGGGGGAAAAGTCTATTACCCATAAATTTGAAGTCTAATACAACCTAAAAGGTATTGGATATGAACAAGGTTAGAAATCTAAGGCTAATACTCATTTAAAATGGGGCTCGTCGAGTCAGGACCAATTTGTCCGAAAATCCAAGGCTAACACCCCCTCCAAAAACCAAGTTCAATCATTTTTGGGGGAAAAGTCTATTACCCATAAATTTGAAGTCTAATACCAACTAAAAGGTATTGGATATGAACAAGGTTAGAAATCTAAGGCTAATACTCATTTAAAATGGGGCTCGTCGAGTCAGGGACCAATTTGTCCGAAAATCCAAGGCTAACACCCCTCCAAAAACCAAGTTCAATCATTTTTGGGGGAAAAGTCTATTACCCATAAATTTGAAGTCTAATACCAACTAAAAGGGCTTGGATATGAACAAGGTTATAAATCTAAGGCTAATACTCATTTAAAATGGGGCTCGTCGAGTCGGGAACCAATTTGTCCGAAAATCCAAGTCTAACACCCCCTCCAAAAACCAAGTTCAATCATTTTTGGGGGAAAAGTCTATTATCCCATAAATTTGAAGTCTAATACCAACTAAAAGGGCTTGGATATGAACAAGGTTATAAATCTAAGGCTAATACTCATTTAAAATGGGGCTCGTCGAGTCAGGACCAATTTGTCCGAAAATCCAAGGCTACCACCCCCTCCAAAAACCAAGTTCTATCATTTTGAGGGGAAATGTCTATTACCCATATATTTGAAGTCTAATACCAACTAAAACTGGTTTGGATATGAACAAGGTTAGAAATCAAAGGCTAATACTCATTTAAAATGGGTGCTCGTCAAGTCAGGATCAATTTGTCCGAAAATCCAAGGCAAACACCCCCTCCAAAAACCAAGTTCAATCATGTTTGGGGGAAAAGTCTATTACCCATAAATTTGAAGTCTAATACCAACTAAAAGGTATTGGATATGAACAAGGTTAGAAATCTAAGGCTAATACTCATTTAAAATGGGGCTCGTCGAGTCAGGGACCAATTTGTCCGAAAAATCCAAGGCTAACACCCCCTCCAAAAACCAAGTTCTATCATTTTTGGGGGGAAAAGTCTATTACCCATAAATTTGAAGTCTAATAAAAACTAAAAGGTATTGGATATGAACATGGTTATAAATCTAAGGCTAATACTCATTTAAAATGGGGCTCGTCGAGTCAGGACCAATTTGTCCGAAAATCCAAGGCTAACACCCCCTCCAAAAACCAAGTTCTATCATTTTGGGGGGAAAAGTGTATTACCCATAAATTTGAAGTCTAATACCAACTAAAAGGTATTGGATATGAACAAGGTTAGAAATCTAAGGCTAATACTCATTTAAATGGTGCTCGTCAAGTACGGATCAATTTGTCCGAAAATCCAAGGCTAACACCCCCTCCAAAAACCAAGTTCAATCATGTTTGGGGGAAAAGTCTATTACCCATAAATTTGAAGTATAATACCAACTAAAAGGTATTAGATATGAACAAGGTTATAAATCTAAGGCTAATACTCATTTAAAATGGGGCTCGTCGAGTCAGGACCAATTTGTCCGAAAATCCAAGGCTAACACCCCCTCCAAAAACCAAGTTCTATCATTTTGGGGGGAAAAGTCTATTACCCATAAATTTGAAGTCTAATACCAACTAAAAGGGCTTGGATATGAACAAGGTTACAAATCTAAGGCTAATACTCATTTAAAATGGGGCTCGTCGAGTCAGGACCAATTTGTCCGAAAAATCCAAGGCTAACACCCCCTCCAAAAACCAAGTTCAATCATTTTTGGGGGAAAAGTCTATTACCCATAAATTTGAAGTCTAATACAAACTAAAAGGTCTTGTATATGAACAAGGTTATAAATCTAAGGCTAATACTCATTTAAAATGGGGCTCGTCGAGTCAGGACCAATTTGTCCGAAAATCCAAGGCTAACACCCCCTCCAAAAACCAAGTTCTATCATTTTTGGGGGAAAAGTCTATTACCCATAAATTTGAAGTCTAATACCAACTAAAAGGTATTGGATATGAAAAAGGTTAGAAATCTAAGGCTAATACTCAATTTAAAATGGGGCTCGTCGAGTCGAGACCAATTTGTCCGAAAAATCCAAGGCTAACACCCCCTCCAAAAATCCAAGTTCTATCATTTTTGGGGGAAAAGTCTATTACCCATAAATTTGAAGTCTAATACCAACTAAAAGGTATTGGATATGAACAAGGTTAGAAATCTAAGGCTAATACTCATTTAAAATGGGGCTCGTCGAGTCAGGACCAATTTGTCCGAAAAATCCAAGGCTAACACCCCCTCCAAAAACCAAGTACAATCATTTTTTGGGGGAAAAGTCTATTATCCCATAAATTTGAAGTCTAATACCAACTAAAAGGGCTTGGATATGAACAAGGTTAGAAATCTAAGGCTAATACTCATTTAAAATGGGGCTCGACGAGTCGGGACCAATTTGTCCGAAAAATCCAAGGCTAACACCCCCTCCAAAAACCAAGTTCAATCATTTTTGGGGGAAAAGTCTATTACCCATAAATTTGAAGTCTAATACCAACTAAAAGGTCTTGTATATGAACAAGGTTATAAATATAAGGCTAATACTCATTTAAAATGGGGCTCGTCGAGTCAGGACCAATTTGTCCGAAAATCCAAGGCTAACACCCCCTCCAAAAACCAAGTTCAATCATTTTTGGGGGAAAAGTCTATTATCCATAAATTTGAAGTCTAATACCAACTAAAAGGGCTTGGATATGAACAAGGTTATAAATCTAAGGCTAATAATCATTTAAAATGGGGCTCGTCGAGTCAGGACCAATTTGTCCGAAAATCCAAGTCTAACACCCCCTCCAAAAACCAAGTACAATCATTTTTGGGGGGAAAGTCTATTATCCATAAATTTGAAGTCTAATACCAACTAAAAGGGCTTGGATATGAACAAGGTTAGAAATCTAAGGCTAATACTCATTTAAAATGGGGCTCGACGAGTCAGGACCAATTTGTCCGAAAATCCAAGGCTAACACCCCCTCCAAAAACCAAGTTCAATCATTTTTGGGGGAAAAGTCTATTACCCATAAATTTGAAGTCTAATACCAACTAAAAGGTCTTGTATATGAACAAGGTTATAAATATAAGGCTAATACTCATTTAAAATGGGGCTCGTCGAGTCAGGACCAATTTGTCCGAAAATCCAAGGCTAACACCCCCTCCAAAAACCAAGTTCAATCATTTTTGGGGGAAAAGTCTATTATCCATAAATTTGAAGTCTAATACCAACTAAAAGGGCTTGGATATGAACAAGATTATAAATCTAAGGCTAATACTCATTTAAAATGGGGCTCGTCGAGTCAGTACCAATTTGTCCGAAAATCCAAGGCTAACACCCCCTCCAAAATCCAAGTTCTATCATTTTGGGGGGAAAAGTCTATTACCCATAAATTTGAAGTCTAATACAACCTAAAAGGTATTGGATATGAACAAGGTTAGAAATCTAAGGCTAATACTCATTTAAAATGGGGCTCGTCGAGTCAGGACCAATTTGTCTGAAAATCCAAGGCTAACACCCCCTCCAAAAACCAAGTTCAATCATGTTTGGGGGAAAAGTCTATTACCCATAAATTTGAAGTCTAATACCAACTAAAAGGTATTGTATATGAACAAGGTTAGAAATCTAAGGCTAATACTCATTTAAAATGGGGCTCGTCGAGTCAGGACCAATTTGTCCGAAAATCCAAGGCTAACACCCCCTCCAAAAACCAAGTTCCATCATTTTTGGGGGAAAAGTCTATTATCCATAAATTTGAAGTCTAATACCAACTAAAAGGGCTTGGATATGAACAAGGTTATAAATCTAAGGCTAATACTCATTTAAAATGGGGCTCGTCGAGTCAGGACCAATTTGTCCGAAAATCCAAGTCTAACACCCCCTCCAAAAACCAAGTTCAATCATTTTTGGGGGAAAAGTCTATTATCCATAAATTTGAAGTCTAATACCAACTAAAAGGGCTTGGATATGAACAAGGTTATAAATCTAAGGCTAATACTCATTTAAAATGGGGCTCGTCGAGTCAGGACCAATTTCTCCGAAAATCCAAGGCTACCACCCCCTCCAAAAACCAAGTTCTATCATTTTGAGGGGAAATGTCTATTACCCATATATTTGAAGTCCAATACCAACTAAACTGGTTTGGATATGAACAAGGTTAGAAATCTAAGGCTAATACTCATTTAAATGGTGCTCGTCAAGTACGGATCAATTTGTTCGAAAATCCAAGGCTAACACCCGCTCCAAAAACCAAGTTCAATCATGTTTGGGGGAAAAGTCTATTACCCATAAATTTGAAGTCTAATACCAACTAAAAGGTCTTGTATATGAACAAGGTTATAAATATAAGGCTAATACTCATTTGAATGGGGCTCGTCGAGTCAGGATCAATTTGACCGAAAATCCAAGGCTAACACCCCTCCAAAAACCAAGTTCAACCATGTTTGGGAGAAAAGTGTATTACCCATAAATTTGAAGTCTAATACCAACTAAAAGCTCATGGATATGAACAAGGTTAGAAATATAAGGTTAATACTCATTTAAATGGGGCTCGTCGAGTCGGGATCAATTTGTCCGAAAATCCAAGGCTAACACCCCTCCAAAAACCAAGTTCAACCATGTTTGGGGAGAAAAGTGTATTACCCATAAATTTGAAGTCTAATACCAACTAAAAGCTCATGGATATGAACAAGGTTAGAAATATAAGGATAATACTCATTTAAAATGGGGCTCGTCGAGTCAGGGATCAATTTGTCCGAAAATCCAAGGCTAACACCCCTCCAAAAACCAAGTTCAACCATGTTTGGGAGAAAAGTGTATTACCCATAAATTTGAAGTCTAATACCAACTAAAAGCTCATGGATATGAACAAGGTTAGAAATATAAGGCTAATACTCATTTAAATGGGGCTCGTCGAGTCGGGATCAATTTGTCCGAAAATCTAAGGCTAACACCCCTCCAAAAACCAAGTTCAACCATGTTTTGGGGAGAAAAGTGTATTACCCATAAATTTGAAGTCTAATACCAACTAAAAAGCTCATGGATATGAACAAGGTTAGAAATATAAGGATAATACTCATTTAAATGGGGCTCGCCGAGTCGGGATCAATTTGTCCGAAAATCTAAGGCTAACACCCCCTCCAAAAACCAAGTTCAACCATGTTTGGGGAGAAAAGGGTATTACCCATAAATTTGAAGTCTAATACCAACTAAAAGCTCATGGATATGAACAAGGTTAGAAATATAAGGTTAATACTCATTTAAATGGGGGCTCGCCGAGTCAGGGATCAATTTGTCCGAAAAATCCAAGGCTAACACCCCTCCAAAAACCAAGTTCAACCATGTTTGGGAGAAAAGTGTATTACCCATAAATTTGAAGTCTAATACCAACTAAAAGCTCATGGATATGAACAAGGTTAGAAATATAAGGATAATACTCATTTAAATGGGGCTCGTCGAGTCAGGATCAATTTGTCCGAAAATCTAAGGCTAACACCCCTCCAAAAACCAAGTTCAACCATGTTTGGGGAGAAAAGTGTATTACCCATAAATTTGAAGTCTAATACCAACTAAAAGGGTCTTGGATATGAACAAGGTTAGAAATATAAGGCTAATACTCATTTAAATGGGGGCTCGTCGAGTCAGGATCAATTTGTCCGAAAATCCAAGGCTAACACCCCTCCAAAAACCAAGTTCAACCATGTTTGGGAGAAAAGTGTATTACCCATAAATTTAAAGTCTAATACAAACTAAAGGGTCTTGGATATGAACAAGGTTAGAAATATAAGGCTAATACTCATTTAAATGGGGCTCGTCGAGTCAGGATCAATTTGTCCGAAAATCCAAGGCTAACACCCCTCCAAAAACCAAGTTCAACCATGTTTGGGAGAAAAGTGTATTACCCATAAATTTGAAGTCTAATACCAACTAAAAGCTCATGGATATGAACAAGGTTAGAAATATAAGGATAATACTCATTTAAATGGGGCTCGTCGAGTCAGGATCAATTTGTCCGAAAATCCAAGGCTAACACCCCTCCAAAAACCAAGTTCAACCATGTTTGGGAGAAAAGTGTATTACCCATAAATTTGAAGTCTAATACCAACTAAAAGCTCATTGATATGAACAAGGTTAGAAATATAAGGATAATACTCATTTAAATGGGGCTCGTCGAGTCAGGATCAATTTGTCCGAAAATCCAAGGTTAACACCCCTCCAAAAACCAAGTTCAACCATGTTTGGGAGAAAAGTGTATTACCAAAAAATTTGAAGTGTAATACCAACTAAAGGGTCTTGGATATGAACAAGGTTAGAAATATAAGGCTAATACTCATTTAAATGGGGCTCGTCGAGTCAGGATCAATTTGTCCGAAAATCCAAGGCTAACACCCCTCCAAAAACCAAGTTCAACCATGTTTGGGAGAAAAGTGTATTACCCATAAATTTGAAGTGTAATACCAACTAAATGGTCTTGGATATGAACAAGGTTAGAAATATAAGGCTAATACTCATTTAAATGGGGCTCGTCGAGTCAGGATCAATTTATCCGAAAATCCAAGGTTAACACCCCTCCAAAAACCAAGTTCAACCATGTTTGGGAGAAAAGTGTATTACCAATAAATTTGAAGTGTAATACCAACTAAAGGGTCTTGGATATGAAAAAGGTTAGAAATATAAGGCTAAAACTCATTTAAATGGGGCTCGTCGAGTCAGGATCAATTTGACCGAAAATCCAAGGCTAACACCCCTCCAAAAACCAAGTTCAACCATGTTTGGGAGAAAAGTGTATTACCCATAAATTTGAAGTCTAATACCAACTAAAAGCTCATGGATATGAACAAGGTTAGAAATATAAGGTTAATACTCATTTAAATGGGGCTCGTCGAGTCAGGATCAATTTGTCCGAAAATCTAAGGCTAACACCCCTCCAAAAACCAAGTTCAACCATGTTTGGGAGAAAAGGGTATTACCCATAAATTTGAAGTCTAATACCAACTAAAAGCTCATGGATATGAACAAGGTTAGAAATATAAGGTTAATACTCATTTAAATGGGGCTTGTCGAGTCAGGATCAATTTGTCCGAAAATCCAAGGTTAACACCCCTCCAAAAACCAAGTTCAACCATGTTTGGGAGAAAAGTGTATTACCCATAAATTTGAAGTGTAATACCAACTAAAGGATCTTGGATTTGAAAAAGGTTAGAAATATAAGGCTAAAACACATTTAAATGGGGCTCGTCGAGTCAGGATCAATTTGACCGAAAATCCAAGGCTAACACCCCTCCAAAAACCAAGTTCAACCATGTTTGGGAGAAAAGTGTATTACCCATAAATTTGAAGTGTAATACCAACTAAATGGTCTTGGATATGAACAAGGTTAGAAATATAAGGCTAATACTCATTTAAATGGGGCTCGTCGAGTCAGGATCAATTTGTCCGAAAATCCAAGGCTAACACCCCTCCAAAAACCAAGTTCAACCATGTGTGGGAGAAAAGTGTATTACCCATAAATTTAAAGTCTAATACAAACTAAAGGGTCTTGGATATGAACAAGGTTAGAAATATAAGGCTAATACTCATTTAAATGGGGCTCGTCGAGTCAGGATCAATTTGTCCGAAAATCCAAGGCTAACACCCCCTCCAAAAACCAAGTTCAACCATGTTTGGGAGAAAAGTGTATTACCCATAAATTTGAAGTCTAATACCAACTAAAAGCTCATGGATATGAACAAGGTTAGAAATATAAGGATAATACTCATTTAAATGGGGCTCGTCGAGTCAGGATCAATTTGTCCGAAAATCTAAGGCTAACACCCCCTCCAAAAACCAAGTTCAACCATGTTTGGGAGAAAAGTGTATTACCCATAAATTTGAAGTCTAATACCAACTAAAAGCTCATGGATATGAACAAGGTTAGAAATATAAGGATAATACTCATTTAAATGGGGCTCGTCGAGTCAGGATCAATTTGTCCGAAAATCCAAGGTTAACACCCCTCCAAAAACCAAGTTCAACCATGTTTGGGAGAAAAGTGTATTACCAAAAAATTTGAAGTGTAATACCAACTAAAGGGTCTTGGATATGAACAAGGTTAGAAATATAAGGCTAATACTCATTTAAATGGGGCTCGTCGAGTCAGGGATCAATTTGTCCGAAAATCCAAGGCTAACACCCCTCCAAAAACCAAGTTCAACCATGTTTGGGAGAAAAGTGTATTACCCATAAATTTGTAGTGTAATACCAACTAAATGGTCTTGGATATGAACAAGGTTATAAATATAAGGCTAATACTCATTTAAATGGGGCTCGTCGAGTCAGGATCAATTTATCCGAAAATCCAAGGTTAACACCCCTCCAAAAACCAAGTTCAACCATGTTTGGGAGAAAAGTGTATTACCAATAAATTTGAAGTGTAATACCAACTAAAGGGTCTTGGATATGAAAAAGGTTAGAAATATAAGGCTAAAACTCATTTAAATGGGGGCTCGTCGAGTCAGGGATCAATTTGACCGAAAATCCAAGGCTAACACCCCTCCAAAAACCAAGTTCAACCATGTTTGGGAGAAAAGTGTATTACCCATAAATTTGAAGTCTAATACCAACTAAAAGCTCATGGATATGAACAAGGTTAGAAATATAAGGTTAATACTCATTTAAATGGGGCTCGTCGAGTCAGGATCAATTTGTCCGAAAATCTAAGGCTAACACCCCTCCAAAAACCAAGTTCAACCATGTTTGGGAGAAAAGGGTATTACCCATAAATTTGAAGTGTAATACCAACTAAAAGCTCATGGATATGAACAAGGTTAGAAATATAAGGTTAATACTCATTTAAATGGGGATTGTCGAGTCAGGATCAATTTGTCCGAAAATCCAAGGTTAACACCCCTCCAAAAACCAAGTTCAACCATGTTTGGGAGAAAAGTGTATTACCCATAAATTTGAAGTGTAATACCAACTAAAAGGATCTTGGATTTGAAAAAGGTTAGAAATATAAGGCTAAAACACATTTAAATGGGGCTCGTCGAGTCAGGGATCAATTTGACCGAAAAATCCAAGGCTAACACCCCTCCAAAAACCAAGTTCAACCATGTTTGGGAGAAAAGTGTATTACCCATAAATTTGAAAGTCTAATACCAAACTAAAAGGGTCTTGGATATGAACAAGGTTAGAAATATAAGGCTAATACTCATTTAAATGGGGCTCGTCGAGTCAGGATCAATTTGTCCGAAAATCCAAGGCTAACACCCCTCCAAAAACCAAGTTCAATCATTTTTGGGGGAAAAGTCTATTACCCATAAATTTGAAGTCTAATACAAACTAAAAGGTCTTGTATATTAACAAGGTTATAAATCTAAGGCTAATACTCATTTAAAATGGGGCTCGTCGAGTCGGGACCAATTTGTCCGAAAAATCCAAGGCTAACACCCCCTCCAAAAACCAAGTTCAATCATTTTTGGGGGAAAAGTCTATTACCCATAAATTTGAAGTCTAATACCAACTAAAAGGGCTTGGATATGAACAAGGTTATAAATCTAAGGCTAATACTCATTTAAAATGGGGCTCGCCGAGTCGTGACCAATTTGTCCGAAAATCCAAGGCTAACACCCCCTCCAAAAACCAAGTTCAATCATTTTTGGGGGAAAAGTCTATTACCCATAAATTTGAAGTCTAATACAAACTAAAAGGTCTTGTATATGAACAAGGTTATAAATCTAAGGCTAATACTCATTTAAAATGGGGCTCGTCGAGTCAGGACCAATTTGTCCGAAAATCCAAGTCTAACACCCCCTCCAAAAACCAAGTTCAATCATTTTTGGGGGAAAAGTCTATTATCCATAAATTTGAAGTCTAATACCAACTAAAAGGGCTTGGATATGAACAAGGTTATAAATCTAAGGCTAATACTCATTTAAAATGGGGCTCGTCGAGTCAGGACCAATTTCTCCGAAAATCCAAGGCTACCACCCCTCCAAAAACCAAGTTCTATCATTTTGAGGGGAAATGTCTATTACCCATATATTTGAAGTCCAATACCAACTAAACTGGTTTGGATATGAACAAGGTTAGAAATCTAAGGCTAATACTCATTTAAATGGTGCTCGTCAAGTACGGATCAATTTGTTCGAAAATCCAAGGCTAACACCCGCTCCAAAAACCAAGTTCAATCATGTTTGGGGGAAAAGTCTATTACCCATAAATTTGAAGTCTAATACCAACTAAAAGGTCTTGTATATGAACAAGGTTATAAATATAAGGCTAATACTCATTTAAAATGGGGCTCGTCGAGTCAGGACCAATTTGTCCGAAAATCCAAGGCTAACACCCCCTCCAAAAACCAAGTTCAATCATTTTTGGGGGAAAAGTCTATTAACCATAAATTTGAAGTCTAATACCAACTAAAAGGGCTTGGATATGAACAAGATTATAAATCTAAGGCTAATACTCATTTAAAATGGGGCTCGTCGAGTCAGGACCAATTTGTCCGAAAATCCAAGGCTAACACCCCCTCCAAAATCCAAGTTCTATCATTTTGGGGGGAAAAGTCTATTACCCATAAATTTGAAGTCTAATACAACCTAAAAGGTATTGGATATGAACAAGGTTAGAAATCTAAGGCTAATACTCATTTAAAATGGGGCTCGTCGAGTCAGGACCAATTTGTCCGAAAATCCAAGGCTAACACCCCCTCCAAAAACCAAATTCAATCATGTTTGGGGGGAAAAGTCTATTACCCATAAATTTGAAGTCTAATACCAACTAAAAGGTATTGGATATGAACAAGGTTAGAAATCTAAGGCTAATACTCATTTAAAATGGGGCTCGTCGAGTCAGGACCAATTTGTCCGAAAATCCAAGGCTAACACCCCCTCCAAAAACCAAGTTCTATCATTTTTGGGGGGAAAGTCTATTACCCATAAATTTGAAGTCTAATACCAACTAAAAGGTATTGGATATGAACAAGGTTAGAAATCTAAGGCTAATACTCATTTAAAATGGGGCTCGTCGAGTCAAGACCAATTTGTCCGAAAATCCAAGGCTAACACCCCCTCCAAAAACCAAGTTCAATCATGTTTGGGGGAAAAGTCTATTACCCATAAATTTGAAGTCTAATACCAACTAAAAGGTATTGTATATGAACAAGGTTAGAAATCTAAGGCTAATACTCATTTAAAATGGGGCTCGTCGAGTCAGGACCAATTTGTCCGAAAAATCCAAGGCTAACACCCCCTCCAAAAACCAAGTTCCATCATTTTTGGGGGAAAAGTCTATTATCCATAAATTTGAAGTCTAATACCAACTAAAAGGGCTTGGATATGAACAAGGTTATAAATCTAAGGCTAATACTCATTTAAAATGGGGCTCGTCGAGTCAGGACCAATTTGTCCGAAAATCCAAGTCTAACACCCCCTCCAAAAACCAAGTTCAATCATTTTTGGGGGAAAAGTCTATTATCCATAAATTTGAAGTCTAATACCAACTAAAAGGGCTTGGATATGAACAAGGTTAGAAATCTAAGGCTAATACTCATTTAAAATGGGGCTCGTCGAGTCGAGACCAATTTGTCCGAAAAATCCAAGGCTAACACCCCCTCCAAAAACCAAGTTCTATCATTTTGGGGGGAAAGTCTATTACCCATAAATTTGAAGTCTAATACCAACTAAAAGGTATTGGATATGAACAAGGTTAGAAATCTAAGGCTAATACTCATTTAAAATGGGGCTCGTCGAGTCAGGACCAATTTGTCCGAAAATCCAAGGCTAACACCCCCTCCAAAAACCAGGTTCAATCATGTTTGGGGGAAAAGTCTATTAGCCATAAATTTGAAGTCTAATACCAACTAAAAGGTATTGGATATGAACAAGGTTAGAAATCTAAGGCTAATACTCATTTAAAATGGGGCTCGTCGAGTCAGGACCAATTTGTCCGAAAATCCAAGGCTAACACCCCCTCCAAAAACCAAGTTCTATCATTTTGGGGGGAAAAGTCTTTTACCCATAAATTTGAAGTCTAATACAAACTAAAAGGTATTGGATATGAACATGGTTATAAATCTAAGGCTAATACTCATTTAAAATGGGGCTCGTCGAGTCAGGACCAATTTGTCCGAAAATCCAAGGCTACCACCCCCTCCAAAAACCAAGTTCTATCATTTTGGGGGGAAAAGTCTATTACCCATAAATTTGAAGTGTACTACCAACTAAAAGGTATTGCATATGAACAAGGTTAGAAATCTAAGGCTAATACTCATTTAAAATGGGGCTCGTCGAGTCAGGACCAATTTGTCCGAAAATCCAAGGCTAACACCCCCTCCAAAAACCAAGTTCTATCATTTTGGGGGGAAAAGTCTATTACCCATAAATTTGAAGTCTAATACCAACTAAAAGGTATTGGATATGAACAAGGTTAGAAATCTAAGGCTAATACTCATTTAAAATGGGGCTCGTCGAGTCAGGACCAATTTCTCCGAAAATCCAAGGCTACCACCCCCTCCAAAAACCAAGTTCTATCATTTTGAGGGGAAATGTCTATTACCCATATATTTGAAGTCCAATACCAACTAAACTGGTTTGGATATGAACAAGGTTAGAAATCTAAGGCTAATACTCATTTAAATGGTGCTCGTCAAGTACGGATCAATTTGTTCGAAAATCCAAGGCTAACACCCGCTCCAAAAACCAAGTTCAATCATGTTTGGGGGAAAAGTCTATTACCCATAAATTTGAAGTCTAATACCAACTAAAAGGTATTGGATATGAACAAGGTTAGAAATCTAAGGCTAATACTCATTTAAAATGGGGCTCGTCGAGTCAGGACCAATTTGTCCGAAAATCCAAGGCTACCACCCCCTCCAAAAACCAAGTTCTATCATTTTTGGGGGAAATGTCTATTACCCATATATTTGAAGTCTAATACCAACTTAAACTGGTTTGGATATGAACAAGGTTAGAAATCAAAGGCTAATACTCATTTAAATGGGTGCTCGCCAAGTCCGGGATCAATTTGTCCGAAAAATCCAAGGCAAACACCCCTCCAAAAACCAAGTTCAATCATGTTTGGGGGAAAAGTCTATTACCCATAAATTTGAAGTCTAATACCAACTAAAAGGTATTGGATATGAACAAGGTTAGAAATCTAAGGCTAATACTCATTTAAAATGGGGCTCGTCGAGTCAGGGACCAATTTGTCCGAAAAATCCAAGGCTAACACCCCCTCCAAAAACCAAGTTCTATCATTTTTGGGGGGAAAAGTCTATTTACCCATAAATTTGAAGTCTAATACAAACTAAAAGGTATTGGATATGAACATGGTTATAAATCTAAGGCTAATACTCATTTAAAATGGGGCTCGTCGAGTCGGGGACCAATTTGTCCGAAAAATCCAAGGCTAACACCCCCTCCAAAAACCAAGTTCTATCATTTTTGGGGGGGAAAAGTCTATTACCCATAAATTTGAAGTCTAATACCAACTAAAAGGTATTGGATATGAACAAGGTTAGAAATCTAAGGCTAATACTCATTTAAAATGGGGCTCGTCGAGTCAGGGACCAATTTGTCCGAAAATCCAAGGCTAACACCCCCTCCAAAAACCAAGTTCTATCATTTTTGGGGGGAAAGTCTATTACCCATAAATTTGAAGTCTAATACCAACTAAAAGGTATTGGATATGAACAAGGTTAGAAATCTAAGGCTAATACTCATTTAAAATGGGGCTCGTCGAGTCAGGACCAATTTGTCCGAAAATCCAAGGCTAACACCCCCTCCAAAAACCAAGTTCAATCATGTTTTGGGGGGAAAAGTCTATTACCCATAAATTTGAAGTCTAATACCAACTAAAAGGTATTGTATATGAACAAGGTTAGAAATCTAAGGCTAATACTCATTTAAAATGGGGCTCGTCGAGTCGGGACCAATTTGTCCGAAAAATCCAAGGCTAACACCCCCTCCAAAAACCAAGTTCCATCATTTTTTGGGGGGAAAAGTCTATTATCCATAAATTTGAAGTCTAATACCAACTAAAAGGGCTTGGATATGAACAAGGTTATAAATCTAAGGCTAATACTCATTTAAAATGGGGCTCGTCGAGTCAGGACCAATTTGTCCGAAAATCCAAGTCTAACACCCCCTCCAAAAACCAAGTTCAATCATTTTTGGGGGGAAAAGTCTATTATCCATAAATTTGAAGTCTAATACCAACTAAAAGGGCTTGGATATGAACAAGGTTATAAATCTAAGGCTAATACTCATTTAAAATGGGGGCTCGTCGAGTCGGGGACCAATTTCTCCGAAAATCCAAGGCTACCACCCCCTCCAAAAACCAAGTTCTATCATTTTGAGGGGAAATGTCTATTACCCATATATTTGAAGTCCAATACCAACTAAACTGGTTTGGATATGAACAAGGTTAGAAATCTAAGGCTAATACTCATTTAAATGGTGCTCGTCAAGTACGGATCAATTTGTTCGAAAATCCAAGGCTAACACCCGCTCCAAAAACCAAGTTCAATCATGTTTGGGGGAAAAGTCTATTACCCATAAATTTGAAGTCTAATACCAACTAAAAGGTCTTGTATATGAACAAGGTTATAAATATAAGGCTAATACTCATTTAAAATGGGGCTCGTCGAGTCAGGACCAATTTGTCCGAAAATCCAAGGCTAACACCCCCTCCAAAAACCAAGTTCAATCATTTTTTGGGGAAAAGTCTATTAACCATAAATTTGAAGTCTAATACCAACTAAAAGGGCTTGGATATGAACAAGATTATAAATCTAAGGCTAATACTCATTTAAAATGGGGCTCGTCGAGTCAGGACCAATTTGTCCGAAAATCCAAGGCTAACACCCCCTCCAAAATCCAAGTTCTATCATTTTGGGGGGAAAAGTCTATTACCCATAAATTTGAAGTCTAATACAACCTAAAAGGTATTGGATATGAACAAGGTTAGAAATCTAAGGCTAATACTCATTTAAAATGGGGCTCGTCGAGTCGGGACCAATTTGTCCGAAAAATCCAAGGCTAACACCCCCTCCAAAAACCAAATTCAATCATGTTTGGGGGAAAAGTCTATTACCCATAAATTTGAAGTCTAATACCAACTAAAAGGTATTGGATATGAACAAGGTTAGAAATCTAAGGCTAATACTCATTTAAAATGGGGCTCGTCGAGTCAGGACCAATTTGTCCGAAAATCCAAGGCTAACACCCCCTCCAAAAACCAAGTTCTATCATTTTTGGGGGGAAAGTCTATTACCCATAAATTTGAAGTCTAATACCAACTAAAAGGTATTGGATATGAACAAGGTTAGAAATCTAAGGCTAATACTCATTTAAAATGGGGCTCGTCGAGTCAGGACCAATTTGTCCGAAAATCCAAGGCTAACACCCCCTCCAAAAACCAAGTTCAATCATGTTTGGGGGAAAAGTCTATTACCCATAAATTTGAAGTCTAATACCAACTAAAAGGTATTGTATATGAACAAGGTTAGAAATCTAAGGCTAATACTCATTTAAAATGGGGCTCGTCGAGTCAGGACCAATTTGTCCGAAAATCCAAGGCTAACACCCCCTCCAAAAACCAAGTTCCATCATTTTTGGGGGAAAAGTCTATTATCCATAAATTTGAAGTCTAATACCAACTAAAAGGGCTTGGATATGAACAAGGTTATAAATCTAAGGCTAATACTCATTTAAAATGGGGCTCGTCGAGTCGTGACCAATTTGTCCGAAAAATCCAAGTCTAACACCCCCTCCAAAAACCAAGTTCAATCATTTTTTGGGGGAAAAGTCTATTATCCATAAATTTGAAGTCTAATACCAACTAAAAGGGCTTGGATATGAACAAGGTTATAAATCTAAGGCTAATACTCATTTAAAATGGGGCTCGTCGAGTCAGGACCAATTTGTCCGAAAATCCAAGGCTACCACCCCCTCCAAAAACCAAGTTCTATCATTTTGAGGGGAAATGTCTATTACCCATATATTTGAAGTCTAATACCAACTTAACTGGTTTGGATATGAACAAGGTTAGAAATCAAAGGCTAATACTCATTTAAATGGTGCTCGTCAAGTCCGGATCAATTTGTCCGAAAATCCAAGGCAAACACCCCCTCCAAAAACCAAGTTCAATCATGTTTGGGGGAAAAGTCTATTACCCATAAATTTGAAGTCTAATACCAACTAAAAGGTATTGGATATGAACAAGGTTAGAAATCTAAGGCTAATACTCATTTAAAATGGGGCTCGTCGAGTCGAGACCAATTTGTCCGAAAAATCCAAGGCTAACACCCCCTCCAAAAACCAAGTTCTATCATTTTTGGGGGGAAAAGTCTATTTACCCATAAATTTGAAGTCTAATACAAACTAAAAGGTATTGGATATGAACATGGTTATAAATCTAAGGCTAATACTCATTTAAAATGGGGCTCGTCGAGTCGGGACCAATTTGTCCGAAAAATCCAAGGCTAACACCCCCTCCAAAAACCAAGTTCTATCATTTTTGGGGGGAAAAGTCTATTACCCATAAATTTGAAGTCTAATACCAACTAAAAGGTATTGGATATGAACAAGGTTAGAAATCTAAGGCTAATACTCATTTAAAATGGGGCTCGTCGAGTCGGGACCAATTTGTCCGAAAATCCAAGGCTAACACCCCCTCCAAAAACCAAGTTCTATCATTTTTGGGGGGGAAAAGTCTATTACCCATAAATTTGAAGTCTAATACCAACTAAAAGGTATTGGATATGAACAAGGTTAGAAATCTAAGGCTAATACTCATTTAAAATGGGGCTCGTCGAGTCGGGACCAATTTGTCCGAAAATCCAAGGCTAACACCCCCTCCAAAAACCAAGTTCAATCATGTTTTGGGGGGAAAAGTCTATTACCCATAAATTTGAAGTCTAATACCAACTAAAAGGTATTGTATATGAACAAGGTTAGAAATCTAAGGCTAATACTCATTTAAAATGGGGCTCGTCGAGTCGGGACCAATTTGTCCGAAAATCCAAGGCTAACACCCCCTCCAAAAACCAAGTTCCATCATTTTGGGGGGAAAAGTCTATTATCCATAAATTTGAAGTCTAATACCAACTAAAAGGGCTTGGATATGAACAAGGTTATAAATCTAAGGCTAATACTCATTTAAAATGGGGCTCGTCGAGTCAGGACCAATTTGTCCGAAAATCCAAGTCTAACACCCCCTCCAAAAACCAAGTTCAATCATTTTTTGGGGGAAAAGTCTATTATCCCATAAATTTGAAGTCTAATACCAACTAAAAGGGCTTGGATATGAACAAGGTTATAAATCTAAGGCTAATACTCATTTAAAATGGGGCTCGTCGAGTCAGGACCAATTTGTCCGAAAATCCAAGGCTACCACCCCCTCCAAAAACCAAGTTCTATCATTTTGAGGGGAAATGTCTATTACCCATATATTTGAAGTCCAATACCAACTAAACTGGTTTGGATATGAACAAGGTTAGAAATCTAAGGCTAATACTCATTTAAATGGTGCTCGTCAAGTACGGATCAATTTGTTCGAAAATCCAAGGCTAACACCCGCTCCAAAAACCAAGTTCAATCATGTTTGGGGGAAAAGTCTATTACCCATAAATTTGAAGTCTAATACCAACTAAAAGGTCTTGTATATGAACAAGGTTATAAATATAAGGCTAATACTCATTTAAAATGGGGCTCGTCGAGTCAGGACCAATTTGTCCGAAAATCCAAGGCTAACACCCCCTCCAAAAACCAAGTTCAATCATTTTTGGGGGGAAAAGTCTATTACCCATAAATTTGAAGTCTAATACCAACTAAAAGGGCTTGGATATGAACAAGATTATAAATCTAAGGCTAATACTCATTTAAAATGGGGCTCGTCGAGTCGTGACCAATTTGTCCGAAAAATCCAAGGCTAACACCCCCTCCAAAAATCCAAGTTCTATCATTTTTGGGGGGGAAAAGTCTATTACCCATAAATTTGAAGTCTAATACCAACCTAAAAGGTATTGGATATGAACAAGGTTAGAAATCTAAGGCTAATACTCATTTAAAATGGGGCTCGTCGAGTCGGGACCAATTTGTCCGAAAATCCAAGGCTAACACCCCCTCCAAAAACCAAAGTTCAATCATGTTTGGGGGGAAAAGTCTATTACCCATAAATTTGAAGTCTAATACCAACTAAAAGGTATTGGATATGAACAAGGTTAGAAATCTAAGGCTAATACTCATTTAAAATGGGGCTCGTCGAGTCGAGACCAATTTGTCCGAAAATCCAAGGCTAACACCCCCTCCAAAAAACCAAGTTCTATCATTTTTGGGGGGAAAAGTCTATTACCCATAAATTTGAAGTCTAATACCAACTAAAAGGTATTGGATATGAACAAGGTTAGAAATCTAAGGCTAATACTCATTTAAAATGGGGCTCGTCGAGTCGGGACCAATTTGTCCGAAAAATCCAAGGCTAACACCCCCTCCAAAAACCAAGTTCAATCATGTTTGGGGGGAAAAGTCTATTACCCATAAATTTGAAGTCTAATACCAACTAAAAGGTATTGTATATGAACAAGGTTAGAAATCTAAGGCTAATACTCATTTAAAATGGGGCTCGTCGAGTCAGGACCAATTTGTCCGAAAATCCAAGGCTAACACCCCCTCCAAAAACCAAGTTCTATCATTTTGGGGGGAAAAGTCTATTACCCATAAATTTGAAGTCTAATACCAACTAAAAGGGCTTGGATATGAACAAGGTTATAAATCTAAGGCTAATACTCATTTAAAATGGGGCTCGTCGAGTCAGGACCAATTTGTCCGAAAAATCCAAGTCTAACACCCCCCTCCAAAAACCAAGTTCAATCATTTTTGGGGGAAAAGTCTATTATCCCATAAATTTGAAGTCTAATACCAACTAAAAGGGCTTGGATATGAACAAGGTTATAAATCTAAGGCTAATACTCATTTAAAATGGGGCTCGTCGAGTCAGGACCAATTTGTCCGAAAATCCAAGGCTACCACCCCCTCCAAAAACCAAGTTCTATCATTTTGAGGGGAAATGTCTATTACCCATATATTTGAAGTCTAATACCAACTAAACTGGTTTTGGATATGAACAAGGTTAGAAATCTAAAGGCTAATACTCATTTAAAATGGGTGCTCGTCAAGTCCGGATCAATTTGTCCGAAAATCCAAGGCTAACACCCCCTCCAAAAACCAAGTTCAATCATGTTTGGGGGGGAAAAGTCTATTACCCATAAATTTGAAGTCTAATACCAACTAAAAGGTATTGGATATGAACAAGGTTAGAAATCTAAGGCTAATACTCATTTAAAATGGGGCTCGTCGAGTCGAGACCAATTTGTCCGAAAAATCCAAGGCTAACACCCCCTCCAAAAACCAAGTTCTATCATTTTTGGGGGAAAAGTCTATTACCCATAAATTTGAAGTCTAATACCAAACTAAAAGGTATTGGATATGAACAAGGTTATAAATCTAAGGCTAATACTCATTTAAAATGGGGCTCGTCGAGTCGGGACCAATTTGTCCGAAAAATCCAAGGCTAACACCCCCTCCAAAAACCAAGTTCTATCATTTTTGGGGGGAAAAGTCTATTACCCATAAATTTGAAGTCTAATACCAACTAAAAGGTATTGGATATGAACAAGGTTAGAAATCTAAGGCTAATACTCATTTAAAATGGGGCTCGTCGAGTCGTGACCAATTTGTCCGAAAATCCAAGGCTAACACCCCTCCAAAAACCAAGTTCTATCATTTTTGGGGGGAAAAGTCTATTACCCATAAATTTGAAGTCTAATACCAACTAAAAGGTATTGGATATGAACAAGGTTAGAAATCTAAGGCTAATACTCATTTAAAATGGGGCTCGTCGAGTCGGGACCAATTTGTCCGAAAATCCAAGGCTAACACCCCCTCCAAAAACCAAGTTCAATCATGTTTTGGGGGGAAAAGTCTATTACCCATAAATTTGAAGTCTAATACCAACTAAAAGGTATTGGATATGAACAAGGTTAGAAATCTAAGGCTAATACTCATTTAAAATGGGGGCTCGTCGAGTCGGGACCAATTTGTCCGAAAAATCCAAGGCTAACACCCCCTCCAAAAACCAAGTTCTATCATTTTTGGGGGGAAAAGTCTATTACCCATAAATTTGAAGTCTAATACCAAACTAAAAGGTATTGGATATGAACAAGGTTATAAATCTAAGGCTAATACTCATTTAAAATGGGGCTCGTCGAGTCAGGGACCAATTTGTCCGAAAATCCAAGGCTAACACCCCCTCCAAAAACCAAGTTCTATCATTTTTGGGGGGAAAATGTCTATTACCCATAAATTTGAAGTCTAATACCAACTAAAACTGGTTTGGATATGAACAAGGTTAGAAATCTAAGGCTAATACTCATTTAAATGGTGCTCGTCAAGTACGGATCAATTTGTTCGAAAATCCAAGGCTAACACCCGCTCCAAAAACCAAGTTCAATCATGTTTGGGGGAAAAGTCTATTACCCATAAATTTGAAGTCTAATACCAACTAAAAGGTATTGGATATGAACAAGGTTAGAAATCTAAGGCTAATACTCATTTAAAATGGGGCTCGTCGAGTCAGGACCAATTTGTCCGAAAATCCAAGGCTACCACCCCCTCCAAAAACCAAGTTCTATCATTTTGAGGGGAAATGTCTATTACCCATATATTTGAAGTCTAATACCAACTAAACTGGTTTGGATATGAACAAGGTTAGAAATCAAAGGCTAATACTCATTTAAATGGGTGCTCGTCAAGTCCGGATCAATTTGTCCGAAAATCCAAGGCTAAACACCCCCTCCAAAAACCAAGTTCAATCATGTTTGGGGGGAAAAGTCTATTACCCATAAATTTGAAGTCTAATACCAACTAAAAGGTATTGGATATGAACAAGGTTAGAAATCTAAGGCTAATACTCATTTAAAATGGGGCTCGTCGAGTCGAGACCAATTTGTCCGAAAATCCAAGGCTAACACCCCCTCCAAAAACCAAGTTCTATCATTTTTGGGGGGAAAAGTCTATTACCCATAAATTTGAAGTCTAATACAAACTAAAAGGTATTGGATATGAACATGGTTATAAATCTAAGGCTAATACTCATTTAAAATGGGGCTCGTCGAGTCGTGACCAATTTGTCCGAAAATCCAAGGCTAACACCCCCTCCAAAAACCAAGTTCTATCATTTTTGGGGGGAAAAGTCTATTACCCATAAATTTGAAGTCTAATACCAACTAAAAGGTATTGGATATGAACAAGGTTAGAAATCTAAGGCTAATACTCATTTAAAATGGGGCTCGCCGAGTCGTGACCAATTTGTCCGAAAATCCAAGGCTAACACCCCCTCCAAAAACCAAGTTCTATCATTTTTGGGGGGAAAAGTCTATTACCCATAAATTTGAAGTCTAATACCAACTAAAAGGTATTGGATATGAACAAGGTTAGAAATCTAAGGCTAATACTCATTTAAAATGGGGCTCGTCGAGTCAGGGACCAATTTGTCCGAAAATCCAAGGCTAACACCCCCTCCAAAAACCAAGTTCAATCATGTTTTGGGGGGAAAAGTCTATTACCCATAAATTTGAAGTCTAATACCAACTAAAAGGTATTGGATATGAACAAGGTTAGAAATCTAAGGCTAATACTCATTTAAAATGGGGCTCGTCGAGTCGGGACCAATTTGTCCGAAAAATCCAAGGCTAACACCCCCTCCAAAAACCAAGTTCTATCATTTTTGGGGGGAAAAGTCTATTACCCATAAATTTGAAGTCTAATACCAAACTAAAAGGTATTGGATATGAACAAGGTTATAAATCTAAGGCTAATACTCATTTAAAATGGGGCTCGTCGAGTCAGGGACCAATTTGTCCGAAAATCCAAGGCTAACACCCCCTCCAAAAACCAAGTTCTATCATTTTTGGGGGGAAAAGTCTATTACCCATAAATTTGAAGTCTAATACCAACTAAAAGGTATTGGATATGAACAAGGTTAGAAATCTAAGGCTAATACTCATTTAAAATGGGGCTCGTCGAGTCGTGACCAATTTGTCCGAAAATCCAAGGCTAACACCCCCTCCAAAAACCAAGTTCTATCATTTTTGGGGGGAAAAGTCTATTACCCATAAATTTGAAGTCTAATACCAAACTAAAAGGTATTGGATATGAACAAGGTTATAAATCTAAGGCTAATACTCATTTAAAATGGGGCTCGTCGAGTCGGGACCAATTTGTCCGAAAATCCAAGGCTAACACCCCCTCCAAAAACCAAGTTCTATCATTTTTGGGGGGAAAAGTCTATTACCCATAAATTTGAAGTCTAATACCAACTAAAAGGGTCTTGGATATGAACAAGGTTACAAATCTAAGGCTAATACTCATTTAAAATGGGGCTCGTCGAGTCAGGACCAATTTGTCCGAAAATCCAAGTCTAACACCCCCTCCAAAAACCAAGTTCAATCATTTTTGGGGGAAAAGTCTATTATCCCATAAATTTGAAGTCTAATACCAACTAAAAGGGCTTGGATATGAACAAGGTTATAAATCTAAGGCTAATACTCATTTAAAATGGGGCTCGTCGAATCAGGACCAATTTGTCCGAAAATCCAAGGCTACCACCCCCTCCAAAAACCAAGTTCTATCATTTTGAGGGGGAAATGTCTATTACCCATATATTTGAAGTCTAATACCAACTAAAACTGGTTTGGATATGAACAAGGTTAGAAATCTAAGGCTAATACTCATTTAAAATGGGTGCTCGTCAAGTACGGACCAATTTGTCCGAAAAATCCAAGGCTAACACCCCGCTCCAAAAACCAAGTTCAATCATGTTTGGGGGGAAAAGTCTATTACCCATAAATTTGAAGTCTAATACCAACTAAAAGGTATTGGATATGAACAAGGTTAGAAATCTAAGGCTAATACTCATTTAAAATGGGGCTCGTCGAGTCGAGACCAATTTGTCCGAAAAATCCAAGGCTAACACCCCCTCCAAAAACCAAGTTCTATCATTTTGGGGGGAAAAGTCTTTTACCCATAAATTTGAAGTCTAATACAAA
Source organism: Salix udensis (assembly GCA_029204005.1). Lineage (NCBI taxonomy): Eukaryota > Viridiplantae > Streptophyta > Magnoliopsida > Malpighiales > Salicaceae > Salix > Salix udensis. Next base: position 35,317 of record JAPFFJ010000341.1, read on the forward strand.
CTAAAAGGTATTGGATATGAACATGGTTATAAATCTAAGGCTAATACTCATTTAAAATGGGGCTCGTCGAGTCAGGACCAATTTGTCCGAAAATCCAAGGCTAACACCCCCTCCAAAAACCAAGTTCTACCATTTTGGGGGGAAAAGTCTATTACCCATAAATTTGAAGTCTAATACCAACTAAAAGGGCTTGGATATGAACAAGGTTACAAATCTAAGGCTAATACTCATTTAAAATGGGGCTCGTCGAGTCAGGACCAATTTGTCCGAAAATCCAAGTCTAACACCCCCTCCAAAAACCAAGTTCAATCATTTTTGGGGGAAAAGTCTATTATCCATAAATTTGAAGTCTAATACCAACTAAAAGGGCTTGGATATGAACAAGGTTATAAATCTAAGGCTAATACTCATTTAAAATGGGGCTCGTCGAGTCAGGACCAATTTGTCCGAAAATCCAAGGCTACCACCCCCTCCAAAAACCAAGTTCTATCATTTTGAGGGGAAATGTCTATTACCCATATATTTGAAGTCTAATACCAACTAAACTGGTTTGGATATGAACAAGGTTAGAAATCTAAGGCTAATACTCATTTAAATGGTGCTCGTCAAGTACGGATCAATTTGTTCGAAAATCCAAGGCTAACACCCGCTCCAAAAACCAAGTTCAATCATGTTTGGGGGAAAAGTCTATTACCCATAAATTTGAAGTCTAATACCAACTAAAAGGTATTGGATATGAACAAGGTTAGAAATCTAAGGCTAATACTCATTTAAAATGGGGCTCGTCGAGTCAGGACCAATTTGTCCGAAAATCCAAGGCTAACACCCCCTCCAAAAACCAAGTTCTATCATTTTGGGGGGAAAACTCTTTTACCCATAAATTTGAAGTCTAATACAAACTAAAAGGTATTGGATATGAACATGGTTATAAATCTAAGGCTAATACTCATTTAAAATGGGGCTCGTCGAGTCAGGACCAATTTGTCCGAAAATCCAAGGCTAACACCCCCTCCAAAAACCAAGTTCTACCATTTTGGGGGGAAAAGTCTATTACCCATAAATTTGAAGTCTAATACCAACTAAAAGGGCTTGGATATGAACAAGGTTACAAATCTAAGGCTAATACTCATTTAAAATGGGGCTCGTCGAGTCAGGGACCAATTTGTCCGAAAAATCCAAGTCTAACACCCCCTCCAAAAACCAAGTTCAATCATTTTTGGGGGGAAAAGTCTATTATCCCATAAATTTGAAGTCTAATACCAACTAAAAGGGCTTGGATATGAACAAGGTTATAAATCTAAGGCTAATACTCATTTAAAATGGGGCTCGTCGAATCGTGACCAATTTGTCCGAAAATCCAAGGCTACCACCCCCTCCAAAAAACCAAGTTCTATCATTTTTGAGGGGAAATGTCTATTACCCATATATTTGAAGTCTAATACCAACTAAACTGGTTTGGATATGAACAAGGTTAGAAATCTAAGGCTAATACTCATTTAAAATGGGTGCTCGTCAAGTACGGATCAATTTGTTCGAAAATCCAAGGCTAACACCCGCTCCAAAAACCAAGTTCAATCATGTTTGGGGGAAAAGTCTATTACCCATAAATTTGAAGTCTAATACCAACTAAAAGGTATTGGATATGAACAAGGTTAGAAATCTAAGGCTAATACTCATTTAAAATGGGGCTCGTCGAGTCAGGACCAATTTGTCCGAAAATCCAAGGCTAACACCCCCTCCAAAAACCAAGTTCTATCATTTTGGGGGGAAAACTCTTTTACCCATAAATTTGAAGTCTAATACAAACTAAAAGGTATTGGATATGAACATGGTTATAAATCTAAGGCTAATACTCATTTAAAATGGGGCTCGTCGAGTCAGGACCAATTTGTCCGAAAATCCAAGGCTAACACCCCCTCCAAAAACCAAGTTCTATCATTTTGGGGGGAAAAGTCTATTACCCATAAATTTGAAGTCTAATACCAACTAAAAGGGCTTGGATATGAACAAGGTTACAAATCTAAGGCTAATACTCATTTAAAATGGGGCTCGTCGAGTCAGGACCAATTTGTCCGAAAATCCAAGTCTAACACCCCCTCCAAAAACCAAGTTCAATCATTTTTGGGGGAAAAGTCTATTATCCATAAATTTGAAGTCTAATACCAACTAAAAGGGCTTGGATATGAACAAGGTTATAAATCTAAGGCTAATACTCATTTAAAATGGGGCTCGTCGAATCAGGACCAATTTGTCCGAAAATCCAAGGCTACCACCCCCTCCAAAAACCAAGTTCTATCATTTTGAGGGGAAATGTCTATTACCCATATATTTGAAGTCTAATACCAACTAAACTGGTTTGGATATGAACAAGGTTAGAAATCTAAGGCTAATACTCATTTAAATGGTGCTCGTCAAGTACGGATCAATTTGTTCGAAAATCCAAGGCTAACACCCGCTCCAAAAACCAAGTTCAATCATGTTTGGGGGAAAAGTCTATTACCCATAAATTTGAAGTCTAATACCAACTAAAAGGTATTGGATATGAACAAGGTTAGAAATCTAAGGCTAATACTCATTTAAAATGGGGCTCGCCGAGTCGAGACCAATTTGTCCGAAAAATCCAAGGCTAACACCCCCTCCAAAAACCAAGTTCTATCATTTTGGGGGGAAAAGTCTATTACCCATAAATTTGAAGTCTAATACAAACTAAAAAGGTATTGGATATGAACATGGTTATAAATCTAAGGCTAATACTCATTTAAAATGGGGCTCGCCGAGTCGGGACCAATTTGTCCGAAAAATCCAAGGCTAACACCCCCTCCAAAAACCAAGTTCTATCATTTTTGGGGGAAAAGTCTATTACCCATAAATTTGAAGTCTAATACCAACTAAAAGGGTCTTGGATATGAACAAGGTTACAAATCTAAGGCTAATACTCATTTAAAATGGGGCTCGTCGAGTCGAGACCAATTTGTCCGAAAAATCCAAGTCTAACACCCCCTCCAAAAACCAAGTTCAATCATTTTTGGGGGGAAAAGTCTATTATCCCATAAATTTGAAGTCTAATACCAACTAAAAGGGCTTGGATATGAACAAGGTTATAAATCTAAGGCTAATACTCATTTAAAATGGGGCTCGTCGAATCGAGACCAATTTGTCCGAAAAATCCAAGGCTACCACCCCCTCCAAAAACCAAGTTCTATCATTTTTGAGGGGAAATGTCTATTACCCATATATTTGAAGTCTAATACCAACTAAAACTGGTTTGGATATGAACAAGGTTAGAAATCTAAGGCTAATACTCATTTAAATGGGTGCTCGTCAAGTACGGATCAATTTGTCCGAAAATCCAAGGCTAACACCCCGCTCCAAAAACCAAGTTCAATCATGTTTGGGGGAAAAGTCTATTACCCATAAATTTGAAGTCTAATACCAACTAAAAGGTATTGGATATGAACAAGGTTAGAAATCTAAGGCTAATACTCATTTAAAATGGGGCTCGCCGAGTCGAGACCAATTTGTCCGAAAAATCCAAGGCTACCACCCCCTCCAAAAACCAAGTTCTATCATTTTGAGGGGAAATGTCTATTACCCATATATTTGAAGTCTAATACCAACTAAACTGGTTTGGATATGAACAAGGTTAGAAATCTAAGGCTAATACTCATTTAAAATGGGTGCTCGCCGAGTACGGATCAATTTGTCCGAAAATCCAAGGCTAACACCCGCTCCAAAAACCAAGTTCAATCATGTTTGGGGGGAAAAGTCTATTACCCATAAATTTGAAGTCTAATACCAACTAAAAGGTATTGGATATGAACAAGGTTAGAAATCTAAGGCTAATACTCATTTAAAATGGGGCTCGCCGAGTCGGGACCAATTTGTCCGAAAAATCCAAGGCTAACACCCCCTCCAAAAACCAAGTTCTATCATTTTTGGGGGGAAAAGTCTATTACCCATAAATTTGAAGTCTAATACCAAACTAAAAGGTATTGGATATGAACATGGTTATAAATCTAAGGCTAATACTCATTTAAAATGGGGCTCGTCGAGTCATGACCAATTTGTCCGAAAATCCAAGGCTAACACCCCCTCCAAAAACCAAGTTCTATCATTTTGGGGGGAAAAGTCTATTACCCATAAATTTGAAGTCTAATACCAACTAAAAGGTATTGGATATGAACAAGGTTAGAAATCTAAGGCTAATACTCATTTAAAATGGGGCTCGTCGAGTCAGGACCAATTTGTCCGAAAATCCAAGGCTAACACCCCCTCCAAAAACCAAGTTCAATCATTTTTGGGGGAAAAGTCTATTACCCATAAATTTGAAGTCTAATACCAACTAAAAGGTATTGGATATGAACAAGGTTAGAAATCTAAGGCTAATACTCATTTAAAATGGGGCTCGTCGAGTCAGGACCAATTTGTCCGAAAATCCAAGGCTACCACCCCCTCCAAAAACCAAGTTCTATCATTTTGAGGGGAAATGTCTATTACCCATATATTTGAAGTCTAATACCAACTAAACTGGTTTGGATATGAACAAGGTTAGAAATCTAAGGCTAATACTCATTTAAATGGTGCTCGTCAAGTACGGATCAATTTGTTCGAAAATCCAAGGCTAACACCCGCTCCAAAAACCAAGTTCAATCATGTTTGGGGGAAAAGTCTATTACCCATAAATTTGAAGTCTAATACCAACTAAAAGGTATTGGATATGAACAAGGTTAGAAATCTAAGGCTAATACTCATTTAAAATGGGGCTCGCCGAGTCGTGACCAATTTGTCCGAAAAATCCAAGGCTAACACCCCCTCCAAAAACCAAGTTCTATCATTTTTGGGGGGAAAAGTCTATTTACCCATAAATTTGAAGTCTAATACAAACTAAAAGGTATTGGATATGAACATGGTTATAAATCTAAGGCTAATACTCATTTAAAATGGGGCTCGCCGAGTCATGACCAATTTGTCCGAAAAATCCAAGGCTAACACCCCCTCCAAAAACCAAGTTCTATCATTTTGGGGGGAAAAGTCTATTACCCATAAATTTGAAGTCTAATACCAACTAAAAGGGTATTGGATATGAACAAGGTTACAAATCTAAGGCTAATACTCATTTAAAATGGGGCTCGCCGAGTCGGGACCAATTTGTCCGAAAATCCAAGGCTAACACCCCCTCCAAAAACCAAGTTCAATCATTTTTGGGGGAAAAGTCTATTATCCCATAAATTTGAAGTCTAATACCAACTAAAAGGGCTTGGATATGAACAAGGTTATAAATCTAAGGCTAATACTCATTTAAAATGGGGCTCGTCGAATCAGGACCAATTTGTCCGAAAATCCAAGGCTACCACCCCCTCCAAAAACCAAGTTCTATCATTTTTGAGGGGAAATGTCTATTACCCATATATTTGAAGTCTAATACCAACTAAAACTGGTTTGGATATGAACAAGGTTAGAAATCTAAGGCTAATACTCATTTAAATGGTGCTCGTCAAGTACGGATCAATTTGTTCGAAAATCCAAGGCTAACACCCGCTCCAAAAACCAAGTTCAATCATGTTTGGGGGAAAAGTCTATTACCCATAAATTTGAAGTCTAATACCAACTAAAAGGTATTGGATATGAACAAGGTTAGAAATCTAAGGCTAATACTCATTTAAAATGGGGCTCGCCGAGTCGTGACCAATTTGTCCGAAAAATCCAAGGCTAACACCCCCTCCAAAAACCAAGTTCTATCATTTTTGGGGGGAAAAGTCTTTTACCCATAAATTTGAAGTCTAATACAAACTAAAAGGTATTGGATATGAACATGGTTATAAATCTAAGGCTAATACTCATTTAAAATGGGGCTCGTCGAGTCGAGACCAATTTGTCCGAAAAATCCAAGGCTAACACCCCCTCCAAAAACCAAGTTCTATCATTTTTGGGGGGAAAAGTCTATTACCCATAAATTTGAAGTCTAATACCAACTAAAAGGGCTTGGATATGAACAAGGTTACAAATCTAAGGCTAATACTCATTTAAAATGGGGCTCGTCGAGTCGAGACCAATTTGTCCGAAAAATCCAAGTCTAACACCCCCTCCAAAAACCAAGTTCAATCATTTTTGGGGGAAAAGTCTATTATCCCATAAATTTGAAGTCTAATACCAACTAAAAGGGCTTGGATATGAACAAGGTTATAAATCTAAGGCTAATACTCATTTAAAATGGGGCTCGTCGAATCAGGACCAATTTGTCCGAAAATCCAAGGCTACCACCCCCTCCAAAAACCAAGTTCAATCATTTTTGAGGGGAAATGTCTATTACCCATATATTTGAAGTCTAATACCAACTAAAACTGGTTTGGATATGAACAAGGTTAGAAATCTAAGGCTAATACTCATTTAAAATGGGTGCTCGTCAAGTACGGATCAATTTGTTCGAAAAATCCAAGGCTAACACCCGCTCCAAAAACCAAGTTCAATCATGTTTTGGGGGGAAAAGTCTATTACCCATAAATTTGAAGTCTAATACCAACTAAAAGGTATTGGATATGAACAAGGTTAGAAATCTAAGGCTAATACTCATTTAAAATGGGGCTCGTCGAGTCGAGACCAATTTGTCCGAAAAATCCAAGGCTACCACCCCCTCCAAAAACCAAGTTCTATCATTTTGAGGGGAAATGTCTATTACCCATATATTTGAAGTCTAATACCAACTAAAACTGGTTTGGATATGAACAAGGTTAGAAATCTAAGGCTAATACTCATTTAAAATGGGTGCTCGTCGAGTACGGATCAATTTGTCCGAAAATCCAAGGCTAACACCCCGCTCCAAAAACCAAGTTCAATCATGTTTTGGGGGAAAAGTCTATTACCCATAAATTTGAAGTCTAATACCAACTAAAAGGTATTGGATATGAACAAGGTTAGAAATCTAAGGCTAATACTCATTTAAAATGGGGCTCGCCGAGTCGGGACCAATTTGTCCGAAAATCCAAGGCTAACACCCCCTCCAAAAACCAAGTTCTATCATTTTTGGGGGGAAAAGTCTATTACCCATAAATTTGAAGTCTAATACAAACTAAAAGGTATTGGATATGAACATGGTTATAAATCTAAGGCTAATACTCATTTAAAATGGGGCTCGTCGAGTCGTGACCAATTTGTCCGAAAATCCAAGGCTAACACCCCCTCCAAAAACCAAGTTCTATCATTTTTGGGGGAAAAGTCTATTACCCATAAATTTGAAGTCTAATACCAACTAAAAGGTATTGGATATGAACAAGGTTAGAAATCTAAGGCTAATACTCATTTAAAATGGGGCTCGTCGAGTCGGGACCAATTTGTCCGAAAAATCCAAGGCTAACACCCCCTCCAAAAACCAAGTTCTATCATTTTTGGGGGGAAAAGTCTATTACCCATAAATTTGAAGTCTAATACCAACTAAAAGGTATTGGATATGAACAAGGTTAGAAATCTAAGGCTAATACTCATTTAAAATGGGGCTCGTCGAGTCGGGACCAATTTGTCCGAAAAATCCAAGGCTACCACCCCCTCCAAAAACCAAGTTCTATCATTTTTGAGGGGAAATGTCTATTACCCATATATTTGAAGTCTAATACCAACTAAACTGGTTTGGATATGAACAAGGTTAGAAATCTAAGGCTAATACTCATTTAAAATGGGTGCTCGTCAAGTACGGATCAATTTGTTCGAAAAATCCAAGGCTAACACCCGCTCCAAAAACCAAGTTCAATCATGTTTGGGGGGAAAAGTCTATTACCCATAAATTTGAAGTCTAATACCAACTAAAAGGTATTGGATATGAACAAGGTTTAGAAATCTAAGGCTAATACTCATTTAAAATGGGGCTCGCCGAGTCGTGACCAATTTGTCCGAAAATCCAAGGCTAACACCCCCTCCAAAAACCAAGTTCTATCATTTTGGGGGGAAAAGTCTATTTACCCATAAATTTGAAGTCTAATACAAACTAAAAGGTATTGGATATGAACATGGTTATAAATCTAAGGCTAATACTCATTTAAAATGGGGCTCGTCGAGTCGTGACCAATTTGTCCGAAAATCCAAGGCTAACACCCCCTCCAAAAACCAAGTTCTATCATTTTTGGGGGGAAAAGTCTATTACCCATAAATTTGAAGTCTAATACAAACTAAAAGGTATTGGATATGAACATGGTTATAAATCTAAGGCTAATACTCATTTAAAATGGGGCTCGTCGAGTCGTGACCAATTTGTCCGAAAAATCCAAGGCTACCACCCCTCCAAAAACCAAGTTCTATCATTTTTGAGGGGAAATGTCTATTACCCATATATTTGAAGTCTAATACCAACTAAACTGGTTTGGATATGAACAAGGTTATAAATCTAAGGCTAATACTCATTTAAATGGGTGCTCGCCAAGTACGGATCAATTTGTTCGAAAAATCCAAGGCTAACACCCGCTCCAAAAACCAAGTTCAATCATGTTTGGGGGGAAAAGTCTATTACCCATAAATTTGAAGTCTAATACCAACTAAAAGGTATTGGATATGAACAAGGTTTAGAAATCTAAGGCTAATACTCATTTAAAATGGGGCTCGCCGAGTCGGGACCAATTTGTCCGAAAAATCCAAGGCTAACACCCCCTCCAAAAACCAAGTTCTATCATTTTTGGGGGAAAAGTCTATTACCCATAAATTTGAAGTCTAATACCAACTAAAAGGTATTGGATATGAACAAGGTTATAAATCTAAGGCTAATACTCATTTAAAATGGGGCTCGCCGAGTCGGGACCAATTTGTCCGAAAATCCAAGGCTAACACCCCCTCCAAAAACCAAGTTCTATCATTTTTGGGGGGAAAAGTCTATTACCCATAAATTTGAAGTCTAATACAAACTAAAAGGTATTGGATATGAACATGGTTATAAATCTAAGGCTAATACTCATTTAAAATGGGGCTCGTCGAGTCGTGACCAATTTGTCCGAAAAATCCAAGGCTACCACCCCCTCCAAAAACCAAGTTCTATCATTTTGAGGGGAAATGTCTATTACCCATATATTTGAAGTCTAATACCAACTAAAACTGGTTTGGATATGAACAAGGTTATAAATCTAAGGCTAATACTCATTTAAAATGGGTGCTCGTCGAGTACGGATCAATTTGTTCGAAAATCCAAGGCTAACACCCGCTCCATAAACCAAGTTCAATCATGTTTGGGGGAAAAGTCTATTACCCATAAATTTGAAGTCTAATACCAACTAAAAGGTATTGGATATGAACAAGGTTAGAAATCTAAGGCTAATACTCATTTAAAATGGGGCTCGTCGAGTCGAGACCAATTTGTCCGAAAATCCAAGTCTAACACCCCCTCCAAAAACCAAGTTCAATCATTTTTGGGGGGAAAAGTCTATTATCCCATAAATTTGAAGTCTAATACCAACTAAAAGGGCTTGGATATGAACAAGGTTATAAATCTAAGGCTAATACTCATTTAAAATGGGGCTCGTCGAATCGTGACCAATTTGTCCGAAAAATCCAAGGCTACCACCCCCTCCAAAAACCAAGTTCTATCATTTTTGAGGGGAAAATGTCTATTACCCATATATTTGAAGTCTAATACCAACTAAAACTGGTTTGGATATGAACAAGGTTAGAAATCTAAGGCTAATACTCATTTAAAATGGGGCTCGCCGAGTCGGGACCAATTTGTCCGAAAATCCAAGTCTAACACCCCCTCCAAAAACCAAGTTCAATCATTTTTTGGGGGGAAAAGTCTATTATCCCATAAATTTGAAGTCTAATACCAACTAAAAGGGCTTGGATATGAACAAGGTTAGAAATCTAAGGCTAATACTCATTTAAAATGGGGCTCGTCGAGTCGGGACCAATTTGTCCGAAAATCCAAGGCTAACACCCCCTCCAAAAACCAAGTTCAATCATGTTTTGGGGGGAAAAGTCTATTAGCCCATAAATTTGAAGTCTAATACCAACTAAAAGGTATTGGATATGAACAAGGTTAGAAATCTAAGGCTAATACTCATTTAAAATGGGGCTCGTCGAGTCGTGACCAATTTGTCCGAAAATCCAAGGCTAACACCCCCTCCAAAAACCAAGTTCTATCATTTTTGGGGGGAAAAGTCTATTTACCCATAAATTTGAAGTCTAATACAAACTAAAAGGTATTGGATATGAACATGGTTATAAATCTAAGGCTAATACTCATTTAAAATGGGGCTCGTCGAGTCAGGACCAATTTGTCCGAAAATCCAAGGCTAACACCCCCTCCAAAAACCAAGTTCTATCATTTTGGGGGGAAAAGTCTATTACCCATAAATTTGAAGTCTAATACCAACTAAAAGGTATTGGATATGAACAAGGTTAGAAATCTAAGGCTAATACTCATTTAAAATGGGGCTCGCCGAGTCAGGGACCAATTTGTCCGAAAATCCAAGGCTAACACCCCTCCAAAAACCAAGTTCTATCATTTTTGGGGGGAAAAGTCTATTACCCATAAATTTGAAGTCTAATACAAACTAAAAGGTATTGGATATGAACATGGTTATAAATCTAAGGCTAATACTCATTTAAAATGGGGCTCGTCGAGTCGAGACCAATTTGTCCGAAAATCCAAGGCTAACACCCCTCCAAAAACCAAGTTCTACCATTTTGGGGGGAAAAGTCTATTACCCATAAATTTGAAGTCTAATACCAACTAAAAGGGCTTGGATATGAACAAGGTTACAAATCTAAGGCTAATACTCATTTAAAATGGGTCAGGACCAATTTGTCCGAAAATCCAAGTCTAACACCCCCTCCAAAAACCAAGTTCAATCATTTTTGGGGGAAAAGTCTATTATCCATAAATTTGAAGTCTAATACCAACTAAAAGGGCTTGGATATGAACAAGGTTATAAATCTAAGGCTAATACTCATTTAAAATGGGGCTCGTCGAATCAGGACCAATTTGTCCGAAAATCCAAGGCTACCACCCCCTCCAAAAACCAAGTTCTATCATTTTTGAGGGGGAAATGTCTATTACCCATATATTTGAAGTCTAATACCAACTAAACTGGTTTGGATATGAACAAGGTTAGAAATCTAAGGCTAATACTCATTTAAATGGTGCTCGTCAAGTACGGATCAATTTGTCCGAAAATCCAAGGCTAACACCCCGCTCCAAAAACCAAGTTCAATCATGTTTGGGGGGAAAAGTCTATTACCCATAAATTTGAAGTCTAATACCAACTAAAAGGTATTGGATATGAACAAGGTTAGAAATCTAAGGCTAATACTCATTTAAAATGGGGCTCGTCGAGTCGTGACCAATTTGTCCGAAAATCCAAGGCTAACACCCCCTCCAAAAACCAAGTTCTATCATTTTTGGGGGGAAAAGTCTATTACCCATAAATTTGAAGTCTAATACCAAACTAAAAGGTATTGGATATGAACATGGTTATAAATCTAAGGCTAATACTCATTTAAAATGGGGCTCGTCGAGTCAGGGACCAATTTGTCCGAAAATCCAAGGCTAACACCCCCTCCAAAAACCAAGTTCTATCATTTTTGGGGGGAAAAGTCTATTACCCATAAATTTGAAGTCTAATACCAACTAAAAGGGCTTGGATATGAACAAGGTTACAAATCTAAGGCTAATACTCATTTAAAATGGGGCTCGTCGAGTCGAGACCAATTTGTCCGAAAAATCCAAGTCTAACACCCCCTCCAAAAACCAAGTTCAATCATTTTTTGGGGGAAAAGTCTATTATCCCATAAATTTGAAGTCTAATACCAACTAAAAGGGCTTGGATATGAACAAGGTTATAAATCTAAGGCTAATACTCATTTAAAATGGGGCTCGTCGAGTCAGGGACCAATTTGTCCGAAAATCCAAGGCTACCACCCCTCCAAAAACCAAGTTCTATCATTTTTGAGGGGAAATGTCTATTACCCATATATTTGAAGTCTAATACCAACTAAAACTGGTTTGGATATGAACAAGGTTAGAAATCTAAGGCTAATACTCATTTAAATGGGTGCTCGCCAAGTACGGATCAATTTGTCCGAAAAATCCAAGGCTAACACCCCGCTCCAAAAACCAAGTTCAATCATGTTTGGGGGGAAAAGTCTATTACCCATAAATTTGAAGTCTAATACCAACTAAAAGGTATTGGATATGAACAAGGTTAGAAATCTAAGGCTAATACTCATTTAAAATGGGGCTCGTCGAGTCAGGGACCAATTTGTCCGAAAATCCAAGGCTAACACCCCCTCCAAAAACCAAGTTCTATCATTTTTGGGGGGAAAACTCTATTACCCATAAATTTGAAGTCTAATACAAACTAAAAGGTATTGGATATGAACAAGGTTATAAATCTAAGGCTAATACTCATTTAAAATGGGGCTCGTCGAGTCGTGACCAATTTGTCCGAAAATCCAAGGCTAACACCCCCTCCAAAAACCAAGTTCTATCATTTTTGGGGGGAAAAGTCTATTACCCATAAATTTGAAGTCTAATACCAACTAAAAGGGCTTGGATATGAACAAGGTTACAAATCTAAGGCTAATACTCATTTAAAATGGGGCTCGTCGAGTCGAGACCAATTTGTCCGAAAAATCCAAGTCTAACACCCCCTCCAAAAACCAAGTTCAATCATTTTTTGGGGGAAAAGTCTATTATCCCATAAATTTGAAGTCTAATACCAACTAAAAGGGCTTGGATATGAACAAGGTTATAAATCTAAGGCTAATACTCATTTAAAATGGGGCTCGCCGAATCGGGACCAATTTGTCCGAAAAATCCAAGGCTACCACCCCCTCCAAAAACCAAGTTCTATCATTTTGAGGGGGAAATGTCTATTACCCATATATTTGAAGTCTAATACCAACTAAAACTGGTTTGGATATGAACAAGGTTAGAAATCTAAGGCTAATACTCATTTAAATGGGTGCTCGTCGAGTACGGACCAATTTGTCCGAAAAATCCAAGGCTAACACCCCGCTCCAAAAACCAAGTTCAATCATGTTTGGGGGGAAAAGTCTATTACCCATAAATTTGAAGTCTAATACCAACTAAAAGGTATTGGATATGAACAAGGTTAGAAATCTAAGGCTAATACTCATTTAAAATGGGGGCTCGTCGAGTCAGGGACCAATTTGTCCGAAAAATCCAAGGCTAACACCCCTCCAAAAACCAAGTTCTATCATTTTGGGGGGAAAAGTCTTTTACCCATAAATTTGAAGTCTAATACAAACTAAAAGGTATTGGATATGAACATGGTTATAAATCTAAGGCTAATACTCATTTAAAATGGGGCTCGTCGAGTCAGGACCAATTTGTCCGAAAATCCAAGGCTAACACCCCCTCCAAAAACCAAGTTCTATCATTTTGGGGGGAAAAGTCTATTACCCATAAATTTGAAGTCTAATACCAACTAAAAGGGCTTGGATATGAACAAGGTTACAAATCTAAGGCTAATACTCATTTAAAATGGGGCTCGTCGAGTCGAGACCAATTTGTCCGAAAAATCCAAGTCTAACACCCCCTCCAAAAACCAAGTTCAATCATTTTTGGGGGAAAAGTCTATTATCCATAAATTTGAAGTCTAATACCAACTAAAAGGGCTTGGATATGAACAAGGTTAGAAATCTAAGGCTAATACTCATTTAAAATGGGGCTCGTCGAGTCAGGGACCAATTTGTCCGAAAATCCAAGGCTACCACCCCTCCAAAAAACCAAGTTCTATCATTTTTGAGGGGAAATGTCTATTACCCATATATTTGAAGTCTAATACCAACTAAACTGGTTTGGATATGAACAAGGTTAGAAATCTAAGGCTAATACTCATTTAAATGGTGCTCGCCAAGTACGGATCAATTTGTCCGAAAAATCCAAGGCTAACACCCGCTCCAAAAACCAAGTTCAATCATGTTTGGGGGAAAAGTCTATTACCCATAAATTTGAAGTCTAATACCAACTAAAAGGTATTGGATATGAACAAGGTTAGAAATCTAAGGCTAATACTCATTTAAAATGGGGCTCGTCGAGTCGTGACCAATTTGTCCGAAAAATCCAAGGCTAACACCCCCTCCAAAAACCAAGTTCTATCATTTTTGGGGGGAAAAGTCTATTACCCATAAATTTGAAGTCTAATACAAACTAAAAGGTATTGGATATGAACATGGTTATAAATCTAAGGCTAATACTCATTTAAAATGGGGCTCGTCGAGTCGAGACCAATTTGTCCGAAAAATCCAAGGCTAACACCCCCTCCAAAAACCAAGTTCTATCATTTTTGGGGGGAAAAGTCTATTACCCATAAATTTGAAGTCTAATACCAACTAAAAGGTATTGGATATGAACAAGGTTAGAAATCTAAGGCTAATACTCATTTAAAATGGGGGCTCGTCGAGTCGAGACCAATTTGTCCGAAAAATCCAAGGCTAACACCCCCTCCAAAAACCAAGTTCTATCATTTTTGGGGGGAAAAGTCTATTACCCATAAATTTGAAGTCTAATACCAACTAAAAGGTATTGGATATGAACAAGGTTAGAAATCTAAGGCTAATACTCATTTAAAATGGGGCTCGTCGAGTCGAGACCAATTTGTCCGAAAATCCAAGGCTACCACCCCCTCCAAAAACCAAGTTCTATCATTTTTGAGGGGAAATGTCTATTACCCATATATTTGAAGTCTAATACCAACTAAAACTGGTTTGGATATGAACAAGGTTAGAAATCTAAGGCTAATACTCATTTAAAATGGGTGCTCGTCAAGTACGGATCAATTTGTTCGAAAAATCCAAGGCTAACACCCCGCTCCAAAAACCAAGTTCAATCATGTTTGGGGGGAAAAGTCTATTACCCATAAATTTGAAGTCTAATACCAACTAAAAGGTATTGGATATGAACAAGGTTAGAAATCTAAGGCTAATACTCATTTAAAATGGGGGCTCGTCGAGTCGGGACCAATTTGTCCGAAAAATCCAAGGCTAACACCCCCTCCAAAAACCAAGTTCTATCATTTTTGGGGGGAAAAGTCTATTACCCATAAATTTGAAGTCTAATACCAAACTAAAAAGGTATTGGATATGAACAAGGTTATAAATCTAAGGCTAATACTCATTTAAAATGGGGCTCGTCGAGTCGGGACCAATTTGTCCGAAAATCCAAGGCTAACACCCCCTCCAAAAACCAAGTTCTATCATTTTTGGGGGGAAAAGTCTATTACCCATAAATTTGAAGTCTAATACCAAACTAAAAGGTATTGGATATGAACAAGGTTATAAATCTAAGGCTAATACTCATTTAAAATGGGGCTCGTCGAGTCGAGACCAATTTGTCCGAAAATCCAAGGCTACCACCCCCTCCAAAAACCAAGTTCTATCATTTTGAGGGGAAATGTCTATTACCCATATATTTGAAGTCTAATACCAACTAAAACTGGTTTGGATATGAACAAGGTTAGAAATCTAAGGCTAATACTCATTTAAAATGGGTGCTCGTCAAGTACGGATCAATTTGTCCGAAAATCCAAGGCTAACACCCCGCTCCAAAAACCAAGTTCAATCATGTTTGGGGGGAAAAGTCTATTACCCATAAATTTGAAGTCTAATACCAACTAAAAGGTATTGGATATGAACAAGGTTAGAAATCTAAGGCTAATACTCATTTAAAATGGGGCTCGTCGAGTCGGGACCAATTTGTCCGAAAATCCAAGGCTAACACCCCCTCCAAAAACCAAGTTCTATCATTTTTGGGGGGAAAAGTCTATTACCCATAAATTTGAAGTCTAATACCAACTAAAAGGTATTGGATATGAACAAGGTTAGAAATCTAAGGCTAATACTCATTTAAAATGGGGCTCGTCGAGTCGTGACCAATTTGTCCGAAAAATCCAAGGCTAACACCCCCTCCAAAAACCAAGTTCAATCATGTTTTGGGGGGAAAAGTCTATTACCCATAAATTTGAAGTCTAATACCAACTAAAAGGTATTGGATATGAACAAGGTTAGAAATCTAAGGCTAATACTCATTTAAAATGGGGCTCGTCGAGTCGGGACCAATTTGTCCGAAAAATCCAAGGCTAACACCCCCTCCAAAAACCAAGTTCTATCATTTTTGGGGGAAAAGTCTATTACCCATAAATTTGAAGTCTAATACCAACTAAAAGGGCTTGGATATGAACAAGGTTAGAAATCTAAGGCTAATACTCATTTAAAATGGGGCTCGTCGAGTCGGGACCAATTTGTCCGAAAATCCAAGGCTAACACCCCCTCCAAAAACCAAGTTCAATCATTTTTGGGGGGAAAAGTCTATTACCCATAAATTTGAAGTCTAATACCAACTAAAAAGGTATTGGATATGAACAAGGTTAGAAATCTAAGGCTAATACTCATTTAAAATGGGGCTCGTCGAGTCGGGACCAATTTGTCCGAAAAATCCAAGGCTAACACCCCCTCCAAAAACCAAGTTCAATCATTTTTGGGGGGAAAAGTCTATTACCCATAAATTTGAAGTCTAATACCAACTAAAAGGTATTGGATATGAACAAGGTTATAAATCTAAGGCTAATACTCATTTAAAATGGGGCTCGTCGAGTCGGGACCAATTTGTCCGAAAAATCCAAGGCTAACACCCCCTCCAAAAACCAAGTTCTATCATTTTTGGGGGGAAAAGTCTATTACCCATAAATTTGAAGTCTAATACCAACTAAAACTGGTTTGGATATGAACAAGGTTAGAAATCTAAGGCTAATACTCATTTAAAATGGGGCTCGTCAAGTCACGGATCAATTTGTCCGAAAATCCAAGGCTAACACCCCGCTCCAAAAACCAAGTTCAATCATGTTTGAGGGGAAAAGTCTATTACCCATAAATTTGAAGTCTAATACCAACTAAAAGGTATTGGATATGAACAAGGTTAGAAATCTAAGGCTAATACTCATTTAAAATGGGGCTCGTCGAGTCAGGGACCAATTTGTCCGAAAATCCAAGGCTAACACCCCCTCCAAAAACCAAGTTCTATCATTTTTGAGGGGAAAAGTCTATTACCCATAAATTTGAAGTCTAATACCAACTAAAACTGGTTTGGATATGAACAAGGTTAGAAATCTAAGGCTAATACTCATTTAAAATGGGGCTCGTCGAGTCAGGGACCAATTTGTCCGAAAATCCAAGGCTAAACACCCCCTCCAAAAACCAAGTTCAATCATGTTTGGGGGAAAAGTCTATTACCCATAAATTTGAAGTCTAATACCAACTAAAAGGTCTTGTATATGAACAAGGTTATAAATCTAAGGCTAATACTCATTTAAAATGGGGCTCGTCGAGTCGAGACCAATTTGTCCGAAAATCCAAGGCTAACACCCCCTCCAAAAACCAAGTTCTATCATTTTTGGGGGGAAAAGTCTATTACCCATAAATTTGAAGTCTAATACCAACTAAAAGGTATTGGATATGAACAAGGTTAGAAATCTAAGGCTAATACTCATTTAAAATGGGGCTCGTCGAGTCAGGACCAATTTGTCCGAAAATCCAAGGCTAACACCCCCTCCAAAAACCAAGTTCTATCATTTTTGGGGGGAAAAGTCTATTACCCATAAATTTGAAGTCTAATACCAAACTAAAAGGTATTGGATATGAACAAGGTTATAAATCTAAGGCTAATACTCATTTAAAATGGGGCTCGTCGAGTCAGGACCAATTTGTCCGAAAATCCAAGGCTAACACCCCCTCCAAAAACCAAGTTCAATCATTTTTGGGGGAAAAGTCTATTACCCATAAATTTGAAGTCTAATACCAACTAAAAGGTCTTGTATATGAACAAGGTTATAAATCTAAGGCTAATACTCATTTAAAATGGGGCTCGTCGAGTCAAGACCAATTTGTCCGAAAATCCAAGGCTAACACCCCCTCCAAAAACCAAGTTCAATCATTTTTGGGGGAAAAGTCTATTACCCATAAATTTGAAGTCTAATACCAACTAAAAGGTCTTGGATATGAACAAGGTTATAAATCTAAGGCTAATACTCATTTAAAATGGGGCTCGTCGAGTCAGGGACCAATTTGTCCGAAAAATCCAAGGCTACCACCCCCTCCAAAAACCAAGTTCTATCATTTTTGGGGGGAAATGTCTATTACCCATATATTTGAAGTCTAATACCAACTAAACTGGTTTGGATATGAACAAGGTTAGAAATCTAAGGCTAATACTCATTTAAATGGTGCTCGTCAAGTACGGGATCAATTTGTCCGAAAAATCCAAGGCTAACACCCCGCTCCAAAAACCAAGTTCAATCATGTTTGAGGGAAAAGTCTATTACCCATAAATTTGAAGTCTAATACCAACTAAAAGGTATTGGATATGAACAAGGTTAGAAATCTAAGGCTAATACTCATTTAAAATGGGGCTCGTCGAGTCAGGACCAATTTGTCCGAAAATCCAAGGCTACCACCCCCTCCAAAAACCAAGTTCTATCATTTTGAGGGGAAATGTCTATTACCCATATATTTGAAGTCTAATACCAACTAAACTGGTTTGGATATGAACAAGGTTAGAAATCTAAGACTAATACTCATTTAAATGGTGCTCGTAAAGTCCGGATCAATTTGTCCGAAAATCCAAGGCAAACACCCCCTCCAAAAACCAAGTTCAATCATGTTTGGGGGAAAAGTCTATTACCCATAAATTTGAAGTCTAATACCAACTAAAAGGTCTTGTATATGAACAAGGTTATAAATCTAAGGCTAATACTCATTTAAAATGGGGCTCGTCGAGTCAGGACCAATTTGTCCGAAAATCCAAGGCTAACACCCCCTCCAAAAACCAAGTTCTATCATTTTGGGGGGAAAAGTCTATTACCCATAAATTTGAAGTCTAATACCAACTAAAAGGTATTGGATATGAACAAGGTTAGAAATCTAAGGCTAATACTCATTTAAAATGGGGCTCGTCGAGTCGAGACCAATTTGTCCGAAAAATCCAAGGCTAACACCCCCTCCAAAAACCAAGTTCTATCATTTTTGGGGGGAAAAGTCTATTACCCATAAATTTGAAGTCTAATACCAAACTAAAAGGTATTGGATATGAACAAGGTTATAAATCTAAGGCTAATACTCATTTAAAATGGGGCTCGTCGAGTCAGGACCAATTTGTCCGAAAATCCAAGGCTAACACCCCCTCCAAAAACCAAGTTCTATCATTTTTGGGGGAAAAGTCTATTACCCATAAATTTGAAGTCTAATACCAACTAAAAGGGCTTGGATATGAACAAGGTTAGAAATCTAAGGCTAATACTCATTTAAAATGGGGCTCGTCGAGTCAGGACCAATTTGTCCGAAAATCCAAGGCTAACACCCCCTCCAAAAACCAAGTTCAATCATTTTTGGGGGGAAAAGTCTATTACCCATAAATTTGAAGTCTAATACCAACTAAAAGGGTCTTGGATATGAACAAGGTTATAAATCTAAGGCTAATACTCATTTAAAATGGGGCTCGTCGAGTCAGGGACCAATTTGTCCGAAAATCCAAGGCTAACACCCCCTCCAAAAACCAAGTTCTATCATTTTGAGGGGGAAATGTCTATTACCCATATATTTGAAGTCTAATACCAACTAAAACTGGTTTGGATATGAACAAGGTTAGAAATCTAAGGCTAATACTCATTTAAAATGGGTGCTCGTCGAGTACGGACCAATTTGTCCGAAAATCCAAGGCTAACACCCCGCTCCAAAAACCAAGTTCAATCATGTTTGAGGGGAAAAGTCTATTACCCATAAATTTGAAGTCTAATACCAACTAAAAGGTATTGGATATGAACAAGGTTATAAATCTAAGGCTAATACTCATTTAAAATGGGGCTCGTCGAGTCGGGACCAATTTGTCCGAAAATCCAAGGCTACCACCCCCTCCAAAAACCAAGTTCTATCATTTTTGGGGGGAAATGTCTATTACCCATATATTTGAAGTCTAATACCAACTAAAACTGGTTTGGATATGAACAAGGTTAGAAATCTAAGGCTAATACTCATTTAAAATGGGTGCTCGTCAAGTACGGGATCAATTTGTCCGAAAATCCAAGGCTAACACCCCGCTCCAAAAACCAAGTTCAATCATGTTTGAGGGGAAAAGTCTATTACCCATAAATTTGAAGTCTAATACCAACTAAAAGGTATTGGATATGAACAAGGTTAGAAATCTAAGGCTAATACTCATTTAAAATGGGGCTCGTCGAGTCGGGACCAATTTGTCCGAAAATCCAAGGCTACCACCCCCTCCAAAAACCAAGTTCTATCATTTTTGAGGGGGAAAATGTCTATTACCCATAAATTTGAAGTCTAATACCAACTAAAACTGGTTTGGATATGAACAAGGTTAGAAATCTAAGGCTAATACTCATTTAAAATGGGTGCTCGTCAAGTCGGGATCAATTTGTCCGAAAATCCAAGGCTAACACCCGCTCCAAAAACCAAGTTCAATCATGTTTGGGGGAAAAGTCTATTACCCATAAATTTGAAGTCTAATACCAACTAAAAGGTATTGGATATGAACAAGGTTAGAAATCTAAGGCTAATACTCATTTAAAATGGGGCTCGTCGAGTCAGGACCAATTTGTCCGAAAATCCAAGGCTACCACCCCCTCCAAAAACCAAGTTCTATCATTTTGAGGGGAAATGTCTATTACCCATATATTTGAAGTCTAATACCAACTAAACTGGTTTGGATATGAACAAGGTTAGAAATCAAAGGCTAATACTCATTTAAATGGTGCTCGTCAAGTCCGGATCAATTTGTCCGAAAATCCAAGGCTAAACACCCCCTCCAAAAACCAAGTTCAATCATTTTGGGGGGAAAAGTCTATTACCCATAAATTTGAAGTCTAATACCAACTAAAAGGTATTGGATATGAACAAGGTTAGAAATCTAAGGCTAATACTCATTTAAAATGGGGCTCGTCGAGTCAGGACCAATTTGTCCGAAAATCCAAGGCTAACACCCCTCCAAAAACCAAGTTCAATCATTTTTGGGGGGAAAAGTCTATTACCCATAAATTTGAAGTCTAATACAAACTAAAAGGTATTGGATATGAACAAGGTTATAAATCTAAGGCTAATACTCATTTAAAATGGGGCTCGTCGAGTCAGGACCAATTTGTCCGAAAATCCAAGGCTAACACCCCCTCCAAAAACCAAGTTCTATCATTTTGGGGGGAAAAGTCTATTACCCATAAATTTGAAGTCTAATACCAACTAAAAGGTATTGGATATGAACAAGGTTAGAAATCTAAGGCTAATACTCATTTAAAATGGGGCTCGTCGAGTCAGGACCAATTTGTCCGAAAATCCAAGGCTAACACCCCCTCCAAAAACCAAGTTCTATCATTTTTGGGGGGAAAAGTCTATTACCCATAAATTTGAAGTCTAATACCAACTAAAAGGTATTGGATATGAACAAGGTTAGAAATCTAAGGCTAATACTCATTTAAAATGGGGGCTCGTCGAGTCAGGGACCAATTTGTCCGAAAATCCAAGGCTAACACCCCCTCCAAAAACCAAGTTCTATCATTTTTGGGGGGAAAAGTCTATTACCCATAAATTTGAAGTCTAATACCAACTAAAAGGGCTTGGATATGAACAAGGTTACAAATCTAAGGCTAATACTCATTTAAAATGGGGCTCGTCGAGTCAGGGACCAATTTGTCCGAAAAATCCAAGGCTAACACCCCCTCCAAAAACCAAGTTCTATCATTTTTGGGGGGGAAAAGTCTATTACCCATAAATTTGAAGTCTAATACCAACTAAAAGGGCTTGGATATGAACAAGGTTACAAATCTAAGGCTAATACTCATTTAAAATGGGGCTCGTCGAGTCGGGACCAATTTGTCCGAAAATCCAAGGCTAACACCCCCTCCAAAAACCAAGTTCTATCATTTTTGGGGGAAAATGTCTATTACCCATAAATTTGAAGTCTAATACCAACTAAAACTGGTTTGGATATGAACAAGGTTAGAAATCTAAGGCTAATACTCATTTAAAATGGGGCTCGTCGAGTACGGGATCAATTTGTCCGAAAATCCAAGGCTAACACCCCCTCCAAAAACCAAGTTCAATCATGTTTGGGGGAAAAGTCTATTACCCATAAATTTGAAGTCTAATACCAACTAAAAGGTATTGGATATGAACAAGGTTAGAAATCTAAGGCTAATACTCATTTAAAATGGGGCTCGTCGAGTCAGGACCAATTTGTCCGAAAATCCAAGGCTACCACCCCCTCCAAAAACCAAGTTCTATCATTTTGAGGGGAAATGTCTATTACCCATATATTTGAAGTCTAATACCAACTAAAACTGGTTTGGATATGAACAAGGTTAGAAATCAAAGGCTAATACTCATTTAAATGGTGCTCGTCAAAGTCCGGGATCAATTTGTCCGAAAATCCAAGGCTAAACACCCCCTCCAAAAACCAAGTTCAATCATGTTTTGGGGGGAAAAGTCTATTACCCATAAATTTGAAGTCTAATACCAACTAAAAGGTCTTGTATATGAACAAGGTTATAAATCTAAGGCTAATACTCATTTAAAATGGGGGCTCGTCGAGTCGGGACCAATTTGTCCGAAAATCCAAGGCTAACACCCCCTCCAAAAACCAAGTTCTATCATTTTTGGGGGGGAAAAGTCTATTACCCATAAATTTGAAGTCTAATACCAACTAAAAGGTATTGTATATGAACAAGGTTAGAAATCTAAGGCTAATACTCATTTAAAATGGGGCTCGTCGAGTCGGGACCAATTTGTCCGAAAAATCCAAGGCTAACACCCCCTCCAAAAACCAAGTTCTATCATTTTTGGGGGGGAAAAGTCTATTTACCCATAAATTTGAAGTCTAATACAAACTAAAAGGTATTGGATATGAACATGGTTATAAATCTAAGGCTAATACTCATTTAAAATGGGGCTCGTCGAGTCGGGACCAATTTGTCCGAAAAATCCAAGGCTAACACCCCCTCCAAAAACCAAGTTCTATCATTTTTGGGGGGGAAAAGTCTATTACCCATAAATTTGAAGTCTAATACCAACTAAAAGGTATTGGATATGAACAAGGTTAGAAATCTAAGGCTAATACTCATTTAAAATGGGGCTCGTCGAGTCAGGACCAATTTGTCCGAAAATCCAAGGCTAACACCCCCTCCAAAAACCTAGTTCTATCATTTTGGGGGAAAAGTCTATTACCCATAAATTTGAAGTCTAATACCAACTAAAAGGTATTGGATATGAACAAGGTTAGAAATCTAAGGCTAATACTCATTTAAAATGGGGCTCATCGAGTCAGGATCAATTTGTCCGAAAATCCAAGGCTAACACCCCCTCCAAAAACAAAGTTCTATCATTTTGGGGGGAAAAGTCTATTACCCATAAATTTGAAGTCTAATACCAACTAAAAGGTATTGGATATGAACAAGGTTAGAAATCTAAGGCTAATACTCATTTAAAATGGGGCTCGTCGAGTCAGGACCAATTTGTCCGAAAAATCCAAGGCTAACACCCCCTCCAAAAACCAAGTTCTATCATTTTTGGGGGGAAAAGTCTATTACCCATAAATTTGAAGTCTAATACCAAACTAAAAGGTATTGGATATGAACAAGGTTATAAATCTAAGGCTAATACTCATTTAAAATGGGGCTCGTCGAGTCGGGACCACTTTGTCCGAAAATCCAAGGCTAACACCCCTCCAAAAACCAAGTTCTATCATTTTTGGGGGGAAAAGTCTATTACCCATAAATTTGAAGTCTAATACCAACTAAAAGGGCTTGGATATGAACAAGGTTAGAAATCTAAGGCTAATACTCATTTAAAATGGGGCTCGTCGAGTCGGGACCAATTTGTCCGAAAATCCAAGGCTAACACCCCCTCCAAAAACCAAGTTCTATCATTTTTGGGGGGAAAAGTCTATTACCCATAAATTTGAAGTCTAATACCAACTAAAAGGGTCTTGGATATGAACAAGGTTAGAAATCTAAGGCTAATACTCATTTAAAATGGGGCTCGTCGAGTCGGGACCAATTTGTCCGAAAATCCAAGGCTAACACCCCCTCCAAAAACCAAGTTCAATCATTTTTGGGGGAAAAGTCTATTACCCATAAATTTGAAGTCTAATACCAACTAAAAGGTATTGGATATGAACAAGGTTAGAAATCTAAGGCTAATACTCATTTAAAATGGGGGCTCGTCGAGTCGGGACCAATTTGTCCGAAAATCCAAGGCTAACACCCCCTCCAAAAACCAAGTTCTATCATTTTGGGGGGAAAAGTCTATTACCCATAAATTTGAAGTCTAATACCAACTAAAAGGTATTGGATATGAACAAGGTTAGAAATATAAGGCTAATACTCATTTAAAATGGGGCTCGTCGAGTCAGGACCAATTTGTCCGAAAATCCAAGGCTAACACCCCCTCCAAAAACCAAGTTCTATCATTTTGGGGGGAAAAGTCTATTACCCATAAATTTGAAGTCTAATACAAACTAAAAGGTATTGGATATGAACAAGGTTATAAATCTAAGGCTAATACTCATTTAAAATGGGGCTCGTCCGAGTCGAGGACCAATTTGTCCGAAAATCCAAGGCTAACACCCCCTCCAAAAACCAAGTTCTATCATTTTTGGGGGGAAAAGTCTATTACCCATAAATTTGAAGTCTAATACCAACTAAAAGGTATTTGGATATGAACAAGGTTAGAAATCTAAGGCTAATACTCATTTAAAATGGGGCTCGTCGAGTCGAGACCAATTTGTCCGAAAAATCCAAGGCTAACACCCCCTCCAAAAACCAAGTTCTATCATTTTTGGGGGGAAAAGTCTATTACCCATAAATTTGAAGTCTAATACCAACTAAAAGGTATTGGATATGAACAAGGTTAGAAATCTAAGGCTAATACTCATTTAAAATGGGGCTCGTCGAGTCGGGACCAATTTGTCCGAAAATCCAAGGCTAACACCCCCTCCAAAAACCAAGTTCTATCATTTTTGGGGGGAAAAGTCTATTACCCATAAATTTGAAGTCTAATACCAAACTAAAAGGTATTGGATATGAACAAGGTTAGAAATCTAAGGCTAATACTCATTTAAAATGGGGCTCGTCGAGTCAGGACCACTTTGTCCGAAAAATCCAAGGCTAACACCCCCTCCAAAAACCAAGTTCTATCATTTTTGGGGGGAAAAGTCTATTACCCATAAATTTGAAGTCTAATACCAAACTAAAAGGTATTGGATATGAACATGGTTATAAATCTAAGGCTAATACTCATTTAAAATGGGGCTCGTCGAGTCGGGACCAATTTGTCCGAAAAATCCAAGGCTAACACCCCCTCCAAAAACCAAGTTCTATCATTTTTGGGGGAAAAGTCTATTACCCATAAATTTGAAGTCTAATACCAACTAAAAGGTATTGGATATGAACAAGGTTAGAAATCTAAGGCTAATACTCATTTAAAATGGGGCTCATCGAGTCAGGGACCAATTTGTCCGAAAATCCAAGGCTAACACCCCCTCCAAAAACCAAGTTCTATCATTTTTGGGGGGAAAAGTCTATTACCCATAAATTTGAAGTCTAATACCAACTAAAAGGTATTGGATATGAACAAGGTTAGAAATCTAAGGCTAATACTCATTTAAAATGGGGCTCGTCGAGTCGGGACCAATTTGTCCGAAAATCCAAGGCTAACACCCCCTCCAAAAACCAAGTTCTATCATTTTTGGGGGGGAAAAGTCTATTACCCATAAATTTGAAGTCTAATACAAACTAAAAGGTATTGGATATGAACAAGGTTATAAATCTAAGGCTAATACTCATTTAAAATGGGGCTCGTCGAGTCAGGACCACTTTGTCCGAAAATCCAAGGCTAACACCCCCTCCAAAAACCAAGTTCTATCATTTTTGGGGGGGAAAAGTCTATTACCCATAAATTTGAAGTCTAATACCAACTAAAAGGTATTGATATGAACAATGGTTAGAAATCTAAGGCTAATACTCATTTAAAATGGGGCTCGTCGAGTCAGGACCAATTTGTCCGAAAATCCAAGGCTAACACCCCCTCCAAAAACCAAGTTCTATCATTTTGGGGGGAAAAGTCTATTACCCATAAATTTGAAGTCTAATACCAACTAAAAGGGCTTGGATATGAACAAGGTTAGAAATCTAAGGCTAATACTCATTTAAAATGGGGCTCGTCGAGTCAGGACCAATTTGTCCGAAAATCCAAGGCTAACACCCCCTCCAAAAACCAAGTTCAATCATTTTTTGGGGGGAAAAGTCTATTACCCATAAATTTGAAGTCTAATACCAACTAAAAGGTATTGGATATGAACAAGGTTAGAAATCTAAGGCTAATACTCATTTAAAATGGGGCTCGTCGAGTCAGGACCAATTTGTCCGAAAAATCCAAGGCTAACACCCCCTCCAAAAACCAAGTTCTATCATTTTTGGGGGAAAAGTCTATTACCCATAAATTTGAAGTCTAATACCAACTAAAAGGTATTGGATATGAACAAGGTTAGAAATCTAAGGCTAATACTCATTTAAAATGGGGCTCATCGAGTCGTGATCAATTTGTCCGAAAATCCAAGGCTAACACCCCCTCCAAAAACAAAGTTCTATCATTTTTGGGGGGAAAAGTCTATTACCCATAAATTTGAAGTCTAATACAAACTAAAAGGTATTGGATATGAACAAGGTTATAAATCTAAGGCTAATACTCATTTAAAATGGGGCTCGTCCGAGTCGAGGACCAATTTGTCCGAAAATCCAAGGCTAACACCCCCTCCAAAAACCACGTTCTATCATTTTTGGGGGGGAAAAGTCTATTACCCATAAATTTGAAGTCTAATACCAACTAAAAGGTATTGCATATGAACAATGGTTAGAAATCTAAGGCTAATACTCATTTAAAATGGGGGCTCGTCGAGTCGTGACCAATTTGTCCGAAAAATCCAAGGCTAACACCCCCTCCAAAAACCAAGTTCTATCATTTTTGGGGGGAAAAGTCTATTACCCATAAATTTGAAGTCTAATACCAACTAAAAGGTATTGCATATGAACAAGGTTAGAAATCTAAGGCTAATACTCATTTAAAATGGGGCTCGTCGAAGTCGGGACCAATTTGTCCGAAAAATCCAAGGCTAACACCCCCTCCAAAAACCAAGTTCTATCATTTTGGGGGGAAAAGTCTATTACCCATAAATTTGAAGTCTAATACCAACTAAAAGGTATTGGATATGAACAAGGTTAGAAATCTAAGGCTAATACTCATTTAAAATGGGGCTCGTCGAGTCAAGACCAATTTGTCCGAAAATCCAAGGCTAACACCCCCTCCAAAAACCAAGTTCTATCATTTTTGGGGGAAAAGTCTATTACCCATAAATTTGAAGTCTAATACAAACTAAAAGGTATTGGATATGAACATGGTTATAAATCTAAGGCTAATACTCATTTAAAATGGGGCTCGTCGAGTCAGGACCAATTTGTCCGAAAATCCAAGGCTAACACCCCCTCCAAAAACCAAGTTCAATCATTTTTGGGGGAAAAGTCTATTACCCATAAATTTGAAGTCTAATACCAACTAAAAGGTCTTGTATATGAACAAGGTTATAAATCTAAGGCTAATACTCATTTAAAATGGGGCTCGTCGAGTCAGGACCAATTTGTCCGAAAATCCAAGGCTAACACCCCCTCCAAAAACCAAGTTCTATCATTTTGGGGGGAAAAGTCTATTACCCATAAATTTGAAGTCTAATACCAACTAAAAGGTATTGCATATGAACAAGGTTAGAAATCTAAGGCTAATACTCATTTAAAATGGGGCTCGTCGAGTCAGGACCAATTTGTCCGAAAATCCAAGGCTAACACCCCCTCCAAAAACCAAGTTCTATCATTTTTGGGGGGAAAAGTCTATTACCCATAAATTTGAAGTCTAATACCAACTAAAAGGTATTGCATATGAACAATGATAGAAATCTAAGGCTAATACTCATTTAAAATGGGGCTCGTCGAGTCAGGACCAATTTGTCCGAAAATCCAAGGCTAACACCCCCTCCAAAAACCAAGTTCTATCATTTTTGGGGGGAAAAGTCTATTACCCATAAATTTGAAGTCTACTACCAACTAAAAGGTATTGCATATGAACAAGGTTATAAATCTAAGGCTAATACTCATTTAAAATGGGGGCTCGTCGAGTCGGGACCAATTTGTCCGAAAATCCAAGGCTAACACCCCCTCCAAAAACCAAGTTCTATCATTTTGGGGGGAAAAGTCTAATACCCATAACTTTGAAGTCTAATACAAACTAAAAGGTATTGGATATGAACAAGGTTATAAATCTAAGGCTAATACTCATTTAAAATGGGGCTCGTCGAGTCAGGACCACTTTGTCCGAAAATCCAAGGCTAACACCCCCTCCAAAAACCAAGTTCTATCATTTTGGGGGGAAAAGTCTTTTACCCATAAATTTGAAGTCTAATACAAACTAAAAGGTATTGGATATGAACATGGTTATAAATCTAAGGCTAATACTCATTTCAAAATGGGGCTCGTCGAGTCGTGACCAATTTGTCCGAAAATCCAAGGCTAACACCCCCTCCAAAAACCAAGTTCTATCATTTTTGGGGGAAAAGTCTATTACCCATAAATTTGAAGTCTAATACCAACTAAAAGGTATTGGATATGAACAAGGTTAGAAATCTAAGGCTAATACTCATTTAAAATGGGGCTCATCGAGTCGGGATCAATTTGTCCGAAAATCCAAGGCTAACACCCCCTCCAAAAAACAAAGTTCTATCATTTTTGGGGGAAAAGTCTATTACCCATAAATTTGAAGTCTAATACCAACTAAAAGGTATTGGATATGAACAAGGTTAGAAATCTAAGGCTAATACTCATTTAAAATGGGGCTCGTCGAGTCGGGACCAATTTGTCCGAAAATCCAAGGCTAACACCCCCTCCAAAAAACCAAGTTCTATCATTTTTGGGGGGGAAAAGTCTATTACCCATAAATTTGAAGTCTAATACAAACTAAAAGGTATTGGATATGAACATGGTTATAAATCTAAGGCTAATACTCATTTAAAATGGGGCTCGTCGAGTCAGGGACCACTTTGTCCGAAAAATCCAAGGCTAACACCCCCTCCAAAAACCACGTTCTATCATTTTTGGGGGGGAAAAGTCTATTACCCATAAATTTGAAGTCTAATACCAACTAAAAGGTATTTGCATATGAACAAGGATAGAAATCTAAGGCTAATACTCATTCAAAAATGGGGCTCGTCGAGTCGTGACCAATTTGTCCGAAAATCCAAGGCTAACACCCCCTCCAAAAACCAAGTTCTATCATTTTGGGGGGAAAAGTCTATTACCCATAAATTTGAAGTCTAATACCAACTAAAAGGGCTTGGATATGAACAAGGTTAGAAATCTAAGGCTAATACTCATTTAAAATGGGGCTCGTCGAGTCGAGACCAATTTGTCCGAAAATCCAAGGCTAACACCCCCTCCAAAAACCAAGTTCAATCATTTTTGGGGGAAAAGTCTATTACCCATAAATTTGAAGTCTAATACCAACTAAAAGGTATTGGATATGAACAAGGTTAGAAATCTAAGGCTAATACTCATTTAAAATGGGGCTCGTCGAGTCAGGACCAATTTGTCCGAAAATCCAAGGCTAACACCCCCTCCAAAAACCAAGTTCTATCATTTTGGGGGAAAAGTCTATTACCCATAAATTTGAAGTCTAATACCAACTAAAAGGTATTGGATATGAACAAGGTTAGAAATCTAAGGCTAATACTCATTTAAAATGGGGCTCATCGAGTCAGGATCAATTTGTCCGAAAATCCAAGGCTAACACCCCCTCCAAAAACAAAGTTCTATCATTTTGGGGGGAAAAGTCTATTACCCATAAATTTGAAGTCTAATACAAACTAAAAGGTATTGGATATGAACATGGTTATAAATCTAAGGCTAATACTCATTTAAAATGGGGCTCGTCCAGTGAGGACCAATTTGTCCGAAAATCCAAGGCTAACACCCCCTCCAAAAACCACGTTCTATCATTTTGGGGGGAAAAGTCTATTACCCATAAATTTGAAGTCTAATACCATCTAAAAGGTATTGCATATGAACAATGATAGAAATCTAAGGCTAATACTCATTCAAAATGGGGCTCGTCGAGTCAGGACCAATTTGTCCGAAAATCCAAGGCTAACACCCCCTCCAAAAACCAAGTTCTATCATTTTGGGGGGAAAAGTCTATTACCCATAAATTTGAAGTCTACTACCAACTAAAAGGTATTGCATATGAACAAGGTTAGAAATCTAAGGCTAATACTCATTTAAAATGGGGCTCGTGAAGTCAGGACCAATTTGTCCGAAAATCCAAGGCTAACACCCCCTCCGAAAAACCAAGTTCTATCATTTTGGGGGGGAAAAGTCTATTACCCATAAATTTGAAGTCTAATACCAACTAAAAGGTATTGGATATGAACAAGGTTAGAAATCTAAGGCTAATACTCATTTAAAATGGGGCTCGTCGAGTCGGGACCAATTTGTCCGAAAAATCCAAGGCTAACACCCCCTCCAAAAACCAAGTTCTATCATTTTGGGGGGAAAAGTCTTTTACCCATAAATTTGAAGTCTAATACAAACTAAAAGGTATTGGATATGAACATGGTTATAAATCTAAGGCTAATACTCATTTAAAATGGGGCTCGTCGAGTCAGGACCAATTTGTCCGAAAATCCAAGGCTAACACCCCCTCCAAAAACCAAGTTCAATCATTTTTGGGGGAAAAGTCTATTACCCATAACTTTGAAGTCTAATACCAACTAAAAGGTCTTGTATATGAACAAGGTTATAAATGTAAGGCTAATACTCATTTAAAATGGGGCTCGTCGAGTCAGGACCAATTTGTCCGAAAATCCAAGGCTAACACCCCCTCCAAAAACCAAGTTCTATCATTTTGGGGGGAAAAGTCTATTACCCATAAATTTGAAGTCTACTACCAACTAAAAGGTATTGCATATGAACAAGGTTAGAAATCTAAGGCTAATACTCATTTAAAATGGGGCTCGTCGAGTCGGGACCAATTTGTCCGAAAATCCAAGGCTAACACCCCCTCCAAAAACCAAGTTCTATCATTTTGGGGGGAAAAGTCTATTACCCATAAATTTGAAGTCTAATACCAACTAAAAGGTATTGCATATGAACAATGATAGAAATCTAAGGCTAATACTCATTTAAAATGGGGCTCGTCGAGTCAGGACCAATTTGTCCGAAAATCCAAGGCTAACACCCCCTCCAAAAACCAAGTTCTATCATTTTGGGGGGAAAAGTCTATTACCCATAAATTTGAAGACTACTACCAACTAAAAGGTATTGCATATGAACAAGGTTATAAATCTAAGGCTAATACTCATTCAAAATGGGGCTCGTCGAGTCAGGACCAATTTGTCCGAAAATCCAAGGCTAACACCCCCTCCAAAAACCAAGTTCTATCATTTTGGGGGGAAAAGTCTAATACCCATAAATTTGAAGTCTAATACCAACTAAAAGGTATTGGATATGAACAAGGTTAGAAATCTAAGGCTAATACTCATTTAAAATGGGGCTCGTGAAGTCAGGACCAATTTGTCCGAAAATCCAAGGCTAACACCCCCTCCAAAAACCAAGTTCAATCATTTTTGGGAGAAAAATCAATTACCCATAAATTTGAAGTCTAATACCAACTAAAAGGTATTGGATATGAACAAGGTTAGATATCTAAGGCTAATACTCATTTAAAATGGGGCTCGTCGAGTCAGGACCAATTTGTCCGAAAATCCAAGGCTAACACCCCCTTCAAAAACCAAGTTCTATCATTTTGAGGGGAAAAGTCTATTACCCATAAATTTGAAGACTACTACCAAGTAAAAGGTATTGCATATGAACAAGGTTATAAATCTAAGGCTAATACTCATTCAAAATGGGGCTCGTGAAGTCAGGACCAATTTGTCCGAAAATCCAAGGCTAACACCCCCTCCGAAAACCAAGTTCTATCATTTTGGGGGGAAAAGTCTATTACCCATAAATTTGAAGTCTAATACCAACTAAAAGGTATTGGATATGAACAAGGTTAGAAATCTAAGGCTAATACTCATTTAAAATGGGGCTCGTCGAGTCAGGACCAATTTGTCCGAAAATCCAAGGCTAACACCCCCTCCAAAAACCAAGTTCTATCATTTTGGGGGGAAAAGTCTTTTACCCATAAATTTGAAGTCTAATACAAACTAAAAGGTATTGGATATGAACATGGTTATAAATCTAAGGCTAATACTCATTTAAAATGGGGCTCGTCGAGTCAGGACCAATTTGTCCGAAAATCCAAGGCTAACACCCCCTCCAAAAACCAAGTTCAATCATTTTTGGGGGAAAAGTCTATTACCCATAACTTTGAAGTCTAATACCAACTAAAAGGTATTGGATATGAACATGGTTATAAATCTAAGGCTAATACTCATTTAAAATGGGGCTCGTCCAGTGAGGACCAATTTGTCCGAAAATCCAAGGCTAACACCCCCTCCAAAAACAACGTTCTATCATTTTGGGGGGAAAAGTCTATTACCCATAAATTTGAAGTCTAATACCATCTAAAAGGTATTTCATATGAACAATGATAGAAATCTAAGGCTAATACTCATTCAAAATGGGGCTCGTCGAGTCAGGACCAATTTGTCCGAAAATCCAAGGCTAACACCCCCTCCAAAAACCAAGTTCTATCATTTTGGGGGGAAAAGTCTATTACCCATAAATTTGAAGACTACTACCAACTAAAAGGTATTGGATATGAACAAGGTTAGAAATCTAAGGCTAATACTCATTTAAAATGGGGCTCATCGAGTCAGGATCAATTTGTCCGAAAATCCAAGGCTAACACCCCCTCCAAAAACAAAGTTCTATCATTTTGGGGGGAAAAGTCTATTACCCATAAATTTGAAGTCTAATACAAACTAAAAGGTATTGGATATGAACATGGTTATAAATCTAAGGCTAATACTCATTTAAAATGGGGCTCGTCCAGTGAGGACCAATTTGTCCGAAAATCCAAGGCTAACACCCCCTCCAAAAACCACGTTCTATCATTTTGGGGGGAAAAGTCTATTACCCATAAATTTGAAGTCTAATACCATCTAAAAGGTATTTCATATGAACAATGATAGAAATCTAAGGCTAATACTCATTCAAAATGGGGCTCGTCGAGTCAGGACCAATTTGTCAGAAAATCCAAGGCTAACACCCCCTCCAAAAACCAAGTTCTATCATTTTGGGGGGAAAAGTCTATTACCCATAAATTTGAAGTCTACTACCAACTAAAAGGTATTGCATATGAACAAGGTTAGAAATCTAAGGCTAATACTCATTTAAAATGGGGCTCGTCGAGTCAGGACCAATTTGTCCGAAAATCCAAGGCTAACACCCCCTCCAAAAACCAAGTTCTATCATTTTGGGGGGAAAAGTCTAATACCCATAAATTTGAAGTCTAATACCAACTAAAAGGTATTGGATATGAACAAGGTTAGAAATCTAAGGCTAATACTCATTTAAAATGGGGCTCGTGAAGTCAGGACCAATTTGTCCGAAAATCCAAGGCTAACACCCCCTCCAAAAACCAAGTTCAATCATTTTTTGGGAGAAAAGTCTATTACCCATAAATTTGAAGTCTAATACCA
This sequence comes from Salix udensis, assembly GCA_029204005.1. NCBI lineage: Eukaryota > Viridiplantae > Streptophyta > Magnoliopsida > Malpighiales > Salicaceae > Salix > Salix udensis. The sequence continues at coordinate 69,050 of JAPFFJ010000341.1, forward strand.
ACTAAAAGGTATTGGATATGAACAAGGTTAGAAATATAAGGCTAATACTCATTTAAAATGGGGCTCGTCGAAGTCGGGATCAATTTGTCCGAAAAATCCAAGGCTAACACCCCTCCAAAAACCAAGTTCTATCATTTTTGGGGGGGAAAAGTCTATTACCCATAAATTTGAAGTCTACTACCAACTAAAAGGTATTGCATATGAACAAGGTTAGAAATCTAAGGCTAATACTCATTTAAAATGGGGCTCGTCGAGTCGGGACCAATTTGTCCGAAAAATCCAAGGCTAACACCCCTCCAAAAACCAAGTTCTATCATTTTGGGGGGGAAAAGTCTATTACCCATAAATTTGAAGTCTAATACCAACTAAAAGGTAATTGATATGAACAAGGATAGAAATCTAAGGCTAATACTCATTCAAAATGGGGCTCGTCGAGTCAGGACCAATTTGTCCGAAAATCCAAGGCTAACACCCCCTCCGAAAACCAAGTTCTATCATTTTGGGGGGAAAAGTCTATTACCCATAAATTTGAAGTCTACTACCAACTAAAAGGTATTGCATATGAACAAGGTTAGAAATCTAAGGCTAATACTCATTTAAAATGGGGCTCGTCGAGTCGGGACCAATTTGTCCGAAAAATCCAAGGCTAACACCCCTCCAAAAACCAAGTTCTATCATTTTTGGGGGGGAAAAGTCTATTACCCATAAATTTGAAGTCTAATACCAACTAAAAGGTATTGGATATGAACAAGGATAGAAATCTAAGGCTAATACTCATTCAAAATGGGGCTCGTCGAGTCAGGACCAATTTGTCCGAAAATCCAAGGCTAACACCCCCTCCGAAAACCAAGTTCTATCATTTTGGGGGGAAAAGTCTATTACCCATAAATTTGAAGTCTAATACCAACTAAAAGGTATTGGATATGAACAAGGATAGAAATCTAAGGCTAATACTCATTCAAAATGGGGCTCGTCGAGTCAGGACCAATTTGTCCGAAAATCGAAGGCTAACACCCCCTCCAAAAACCAAGTTCAATCATTTTGGGGGGAAAAGTCTATTACCCATAAATTTTAAGTCTAATACCAACTAAAAGGTATTGGATATGAACAAGGTTAGATATCTAAGGCTAATACTCATTTAAAATGGGGCTCGTCGAGTCAGGACCAATTTGTCCGAAAAATCCAAGGCTAACACCCCCTCCAAAAACCAAGTTCTATCATTTTGGGGGGAAAAGTCTATTACCCATAAATTTGAAGTCTAATACCAACTAAAAGGTATTGGATATGAACAATGATAGAAATCTAAGGCTAATACTCATTTAAAATGGGGCTCGTCGAGTCAGGGACCAATTTGTCCGAAAATCCAAGGCTAACACCCCCTCCAAAAAACCAAGTTCTATCATTTTTGGGGGGGAAAAGTCTATTACCCATAAATTTGAAGTCTACTACCAACTAAAAGGTATTGCATATGAACAAGGTTAGAAATCTAAGGCTAATACTCATTTAAAATGGGGCTCGTCGAGTCGGGACCAATTTGTCCGAAAATCCAAGGCTAACACCCCTCCAAAAACCAAGTTCTATCATTTTGGGGGGGAAAAGTCTATTACCCATAAATTTGAAGTCTAATACCAACTAAAAGGTATTGGATATGAACAAGGATAGAAATCTAAGGCTAATACTCATTCAAAATGGGGGCTCGTCGAGTCGGGACCAATTTGTCCGAAAATCCAAGGCTAACACCCCCTCCAAAAACCAAGTTCTATCATTTTGGGGGGAAAAGTCTATTACCCATAAATTTGAAGTCTAATACCAACTAAAAGGTATTGCATATGAACAATGATAGAAATCTAAGGCTAATACTCATTCAAAATGGGGCTCGTCGAGTCAGGACCAATTTGTCCGAAAATCCAAGGCTAACACCCCTCCAAAAACCAAGTTCTATCATTTTGGGGGGAAAAGTCTATTACCCATAAATTTGAAGTCTACTACCAACTAAAAGGTATTGCATATGAACAAGGTTAGAAATCTAAGGCTAATACTCATTTAAAATGGGGCTCGTCGAGTCAGGACCAATTTGTCCGAAAATCCAAGGCTAACACCCCCTCCAAAAACCAAGTTCTATCATTTTGGGGGGAAAAGTCTATTACCCATAAATTTGAAGTCTAATACCAACTAAAAGGTATTGGATATGAACAATGATAGAAATCTAAGGCTAATACTCATTTAAAATGGGGCTCGTCGAGTCAGGACCAATTTGTCCGAAAATCCAAGGCTAACACCCCCTCCAAAAACCAAGTTCTATCATTTTGGGGGGGGAAAAGTCTATTACCCATAAATTTGAAGTCTAATACCAACTAAAAGGTATTGGATATGAACAAGGATAGAAATCTAAGGCTAATACTCATTTCAAAATGGGGGCTCGTCGAGTCGGGACCAATTTGTCCGAAAATCGAAGGCTAACACCCCCTCCAAAAACCAAGTTCTATCATTTTTGGGGGGGAAAAGTCTATTACCCATAAATTTGAAGTCTACTACCAACTAAAAGGTATTGCATATGAACAAGGTTAGAAATCTAAGGCTAATACTCATTTAAAATGGGGCTCGTCGAGTCAGGACCAATTTGTCCGAAAATCCAAGGCTAACACCCCCTCCAAAAACCAAGTTCTATCATTTTGGGGGGAAAAGTCTATTACCCATAAATTTGAAGTCTAATACCAACTAAAAGGTATTGGATATGAACAAGGATAGAAATCTAAGGCTAATACTCATTCAAAATGGGGGCTCGTCGAGTCGGGACCAATTTGTCCGAAAAATCCAAGGCTAACACCCCCCTCCAAAAAACCAAGTTCTATCATTTTGGGGGGGGAAAAGTCTATTACCCATAAATTTGAAGTCTACTACCAACTAAAAGGTATTGCATATGAACAAGGTTAGAAATCTAAGGCTAATACTCATTTAAAATGGGGCTCGTCGAGTCAGGACCAATTTGTCCGAAAATCGAAGGCTAACACCCCCTCCAAAAACCAAGTTCTATCATTTTTGGGGGGGAAAAGTCTATTACCCATAAATTTGAAGTCTAATACCAACTAAAAGGTATTGGATATGAACAAGGATAGAAATCTAAGGCTAATACTCATTTAAAATGGGGCTCGTCGAGTCGGGACCAATTTGTCCGAAAATCCAAGGCTAACACCCCCTCCCAAAAACCAAGTTCTATCATTTTGGGGGGGGAAAAGTCTATTACCCATAAATTTGAAGTCTAATACCAACTAAAAGGTATTGGATATGAACAAGGATAGAAATCTAAGGCTAATACTCATTCAAAATGGGGGCTCGTCGAGTCAGGGACCAATTTGTCCGAAAAATCGAAGGCTAACACCCCCTCCAAAAACCAAGTTCTATCATTTTGGGGGGAAAAGTCTATTACCCATAAATTTGAAGTCTAATACCAACTAAAAGGTATTGGATATGAACAAGGTTAGAAATCTAAGGCTAATACTCATTTAAAATGGGGGCTCGTCGAGTCGGGACCAATTTGTCCGAAAATCCAAGGCTAACACCCCCTCCAAAAAACCAAGTTCTATCATTTTTGGGGGGAAAAGTCTATTACCCATAAATTTGAAGTCTAATACCAACTAAAAGGTATTGGATATGAACAAGGATAGAAATCTAAGGCTAATACTCATTCAAAATGGGGCTCGCCGAGTCGAACCAATTTGTCCGAAAATCGGCTAAATACCCCAGTCAGCATACTG